>JAANIC010004495.1:266330-279764 GCA_017607545.1 Acromyrmex charruanus
AATATACTACATATTATATATATATATAATTTTAAAATAAATATATATGCGAATTATTGCAGTTTAACTGCAATAATTAAATGCATTTTTATGTGGTTTCTTTCGGAATACAAGATTCTTGAAAATTTAAACAATTTATAATACTCACATACAAAAATAAGTTTCAAAATGTAATTAAAATAAGCTATATAAAAAGTAAAAATACTCATTTTTTATAGATGAAGCAGCCAAATTTAATGGAATCTAGTCTACCGCACTCGACGTGTGGAGCATACAGATTAGAGGCTTAAACGAAGTGTTTATTTGTTTTCTGTAATAGCAATAGAAATACTCGATTTGCTGTATATCTATATGTATATCTATATTGTCGATCAACAACATATACATATCGTGCCCGCGGGAAATAATGCTAGAGGTGCAAGAGACACAAACCTATATATGTAAAGTATGTAAACATATAAGCACAGTATGCACAATATTCGCAATATGCGAAAATGCGATTGAATAATAAATGCATATACTAATTAGTGCAGACAATCGCTTTACCCGACGCCGCGACGCGCAACTCTTCATAATCGTTGATAATTATTATTAACGCGTCATAATACATCATTCATTTCTGATAATAAATAAAAAACACAACAAATTCAAATTTAACTCCGAAGTTCGAACTATAAAATGGCGGACTCTCTTCTTCGCGCGCGCTTTGCGCGACTTGCGCGTCGTACTTGACGCAGTTAAGCCAATCGTGTACATCGAAAATCAAATAGCCAAAAGCCAACGACATTTAATCACATGATTACTCGCACATAGTAAATAATGCGTTGTATTATTGTCATCGTATAATAACAATATTCTTAAATATATATTTTCTACAGCATATGCATAAATATTGTTAATCTTGCGAAAATTCTTTTATCGCTTAACGATTATTATATAATGCGTAATGCCACCAAATCCTATACCTCGTGATACATTATATCTAGTCTTTTCAAAGTGTAATTGAAACAATCGTGAAAATTGCTTTGCACTCGATACGATCGACAATGATTGATTGCAGAGACGATAAATTTGATCGCGCGCCGCATTACTCGACACTTTTGCGACTAATTCAACACACACAGGTCACTGTTGACGGATAAAAATTGCACGGAACGCGGAGCGACATCGCCGCGCGACGACAAACCAGACAAACCGATGTGATGCGACGCTACGCGATACAACGCAACGCGACGCACGGCGCCGTGACAGTCAAAGATGGCGGTTTCGCGCGACAGCATGCGCGCTGAACTTGACGTAGCGTTACAAAGCGCTCGATCTACATTCTCGAGCCTTGTAAATATCGAAAAAAGCATGCTATTTAAGATGGCCTCAAACAAAGACCGATGACGTGCACTTTTCTTCTTCGATAGAGAGTATTTTATAGATGGACGTGCAAAAATCTAGAGAACGTCGCAACACGCGATTCGCTGTATGATAAACTGATTAACTATTCTCCGAGATAAAACGCAGGAGAATCATTTTGAAGAAAAGAGATTAATCGGAACACTAAGCTCCTTGAAAAACACTTGGAATCTATCTTATCCATTCTGTCGAGCTGCCGAGTTCTTTTGTTTCCGCCGGCAACTAGGTCCATTTGTCGAAATTACGTCCATTCGACAAAGCATGAAAGAGAAAAGTAGGCTACCAACGACGGGTCTCATGAAATTTCATCCAAGTTTCCTATTTTATGTGAACCGACGGAAAAAGAAAGAGACTCTATCACATCAACTAATGTTCTCTCAACTTTAAATTTTCTAATAAAAAGACAAGGAAGTTTTTATCGCGTTCTAGATATACGCTAATAACATCTTTATGTGCTTATATCAATTGTCAGGAGCATATACCTTCTGATATGGCGTTTTATACTACGATTTTGTCGTAAATTTCGTAAATATTTCCACAAAACGTCTTATTATAATGCTAAAATTGTAAAAGTTGCATTGCGATGTCACATTTGTTAAATGACCATTATAATAATATACTGCTGAATATTTCTTATCAAAAGACGAAACGATTTTTTCTCTATCGATTTGTAATAGAAATTCGTATTTTTTTCAACTTTGAAAATTTTATAGTCACTTTGAGATAAGTAATAATCAAATTAAATAATTTTAATAAAATAAAATCGTGAGTAAAAATTAATTTTGATTGCCATTTATTTTTGTTCATATAATAAATAACATATTATGTCGATTAAGCGCATATATTTTGTTCATAATCACTCTTATAATCAGAAAATTTGTATTCTTTTAAAACTTAGATCTAGAAAATAAAAATCGGAGCGTAAAAATTTAGAAGAGTGTGACAGAAGCATAAACAAAACTTCTAGCAAGCGCAAATTAGAACAGCAGTAAAAAAAGCGTTTTAAGAGATAAACGCTTCTCTTACATTTCGATCCCTAACAATTTCGTTTACACTTCTGCCATTCTCCCTTTATATCCGATTTACGCTCCAATCTTTATTTTCGTCATGGTTTAGTTCTATATATGTGCTCTTAAAGCTTGTTCAAGTACTTAATTCCCTAATGAATTGAGTCCGTTCTTGAAATTACTGTTGGTTTATGCAGCAAGAACTTGTTAAAGAAAGAACGTACGATGATGAGAATTTTTTAAGCTTTTTTCCATTTAGCAGGTTTGGGGAAATTCAAATTATCTCTATTTTAAATGGTTCCGCATAATTAAGATTCTCTTCTGCGACGAAACGTGAAAGAAATTAGTTTACGTTGTTGAAAGATGGCTCTATAACAATAATTTTCGCAAAAACATTTCACAAATACATGACGGATCCAAAGTCGTGCTTGAAATGAAAAAAGAATTTTTTAAATATAATTTAAACATATATAATTTTTTACATAATATACAATAGTATAGTCATCTCAAAGCGACATAAAAGAAATATTCCTCGCCTAGCAAACTTTTAAAAAAATTACAAAACAAATTATCCTTTGTTTTTGAATTATCGCTCCTCGCATCAATAAACATTCAATCACTCTTTCATTAATTCTTCGGATACTATATGTATATATGGCATACATTTTTAACTGACGATAAAGCAATGAATAATTTATATTACAGTGTATTTGTAGAATGTTGAATAATCTGAAAAACTATGGCGAAATCTTACGGAATGGAATAAAATAAATGGTGATTGTGAACTATAGGGAATCCAGCTCCGATGACCTTGACCTTGACATATGTCGTCAAGATCATGACCCTGAATGAACTCCAACAAATTTTACCTCGTTATTCATAAAGTTATTAATAAAAAAAGTTTAACAAGTAATGTCTTATTTCTATCATATCAATCAAAAATTACCCTACACTCTTCCTTGTCTATAGAAGCGTTCGACTTTTCACGTGAAAGAAGTTAACCCCATATTTCCCCTCGGCTAGAAACACGCGATTTTCCACTCGAAACGAGGTTCACCCATGGAAGGGATAACATGGTGTGTACAATTGAACAGTGTCTCTGCCTTCTCCGTTTATGAATTGTTTATAAGGAGGAAGGACTACCAACTGTGAAACGCTAAACATGGAACGGAATTTATAGTTTTTATTTTAAAACTGTCTTAAGATGCTAATACAGTCTTCGGAGTGACTTATGACATCTTAAGACTGCACTTAAGACAGTCTTAAATACAAGAATCGATTATGAATACCAGCCTGTTTCGCATCATGAAATTGGTACAGAATCTTTCCTTGTTTAACACACTTCATGTTTCTCTTTCTATAGAAAGAGAACCTAAGATGTATTATAAACAAGGAAAGATTCAGTACCAATTTCACGACGCGAAGCAAGCCGGTATTCATAGTCGATTCTTACATTTAAGACAGTCTTAAGATGTCGTAAGTCAATCCGACTGTATTAGCATCTTAATACATTATTTAAGATGGTTTTAAAATAAGAACGAACTCTGAATACTGCCCCATGTTTTGCGTTTCACAGTTGGTAACCCTTGCTCCCTATTGATGATACGGAAGAAAAGTAGACGTGATTTGGCCGAACTGCACACACTATGTAATCCTTCCATCATGGATTCACCCCACCTCCCTCCCTACTTACGAGCGATCGACTTTCCAAGCGAAGTAATTTCGATCCCACCTCCCACCCTGTCTCGAGGCATATAACATTCCACAAGAAGCGAGTTTCACCCAATTTTCCCCTTCCCCTCCTCCGCCTAGAAGCGCACGACTTTCAATGCAAAACAAGATCCACCCGCACGAAAAGTCGGTCGCCTCTTGGTAAGAGAGGAAGTAGAATGGAACTCGCTTTGCGTAGAAAGTCGGACGCTTCTAGACAGAGGGAGAGAAGGAGGGAATGTATGCAGTATTTCTTAATAACGGATCTAGTAAAAATAAAACATTATAAATCTTAAACTTTTTTTGTTAATAATTAATTTAAAATTTTTTTGTTAATAACCTTTTAATAACGAGCACCAGATAAAATTTGTTAAAAGTCATTTACAACATATGTCAAGGTCAAGGTTATCGGAGCTGGATCTATAGTGCACAATTATTAAATAAATTTTCTAATTAATCTTTTTAATTATGGAATTTTATATTAATACAATATTTAAAAATATAAAACTAAACGGTCATTATTATGTTTGATATTTCGATTGTAATTTTAATTTTGTTAAGAGTACAAAGTTACGTATTATTTACATTATATTGTATTACACAATCAAATTAATTATTAAAATATTAAACTATTAGTATTGCAAGGAGAATTGCACAGTTACAAAAATTCAATATTCTTCTGTATTCTTAATACTCCTATATTCTCAAATGCTCAAAAAATATCAGTTACTTGATTGGCAACATATCTAATATTACACATATCTAATATATCTAATATTAATATTAGTGCAACACATATTCGATATACATCACACAGCTTTATCAGAATATACACGACATAATTAGCATATTGTCCGAAATGACTCGATTTCGGAATACTTACGATTTATCTACAACAACCTAGTATTTAATTAATGTTGGAATTAATTCACTCGCCTATGTAATTATTAAGAAGAAAGATGACGATAAATCCAACGACTACCGACAGAAATTGTAAAATGCCCGCAAATCTGCGTGAACTTTTGTGCCATCGCGTCCTTTCCCTCGGAAGAACTTCACTTACGGTAACGTATAGCAAAGTCCCACCTGCCAGACCTTGCAAAATTGGCAATACCACTTTAGACCAATCAGTATCCGCCTATGCATATTCAAAATCGATATTAGAATTATAGCGAATTTGATTAGATATGCACACTAATGCGCATATTAAAGCCATTGTCCACTGACACTTTAATCTGTGTAGAAATAAAATGCAAATATTTCTAGTTATACGGAATTTACTTAAAAGCAATAAAGTGTATTGAGGATAGTTTAATCCATTTTTATATTTATATTAAATACATTTTTATGTCAATTTATATACCAACTGCTTTAATGTGCATCAATGCGTACTAAGTGCATCCAATCGAATTTGCTATTAATATATTCTTTCAAATTGATGTTAATGATATTTTAATAAGAATATTTAATTTTGTCGAAAAATAAGCTTTTCTCACCTGAAACGTTAACATGCCAATGCCGATTCCAATGACGGATCCAATAGCAAATAGAAAAATCGTAAATATTAATTTAGGAACAGATTTATTAACTCCCGCTAATTCCAGCCCCAAACAGAAGCCGACGACAAACTTGTGTGATGCTACCGCTCCGGTTAATAAGAACACCTTAAAAAAAAACATATTTTCATAATATCGTATGCATTATACAAAATTTTTCGGAAAATCTGATGATAAAATTGAGATTGTGACAAATGTCTCGTAATGCGTCTTATATGAATGTTTGCTTCATAAATATTGCTTAGTAAATATATGAGGGCAAATCAATAAGTATTCGTGTTAGTAATGAAGCAAGTTTTTCACAAAAATTTTTTTTATTTTTCAACATAATCTCCTTTTAGGAGACTACACTTTTCCCAACGCTTCTGCCATTTTTTTAACTCCTCAAAAAAATACGATTTGTCGAACTCTGCAAAATAGGCCTCTTTCGGCGATGACTTCCTCATTCGACATGAATTTCTTTCCAAGGAGCCATTTTTTCAAGTTTGGAAACAAAAAATCACAGGGGGGTAAATCCAGAGAGTACGGTGGATGCAGCAGCAATTCGTAGCGCAATTCGACCAATTTGGCTGTGGCGACTCCGGAGGAGTGAGCCGGTACATTGTGAGCGATCGCGCCTATCGGGCCGACAGCTTTTTCATTCCCAAATTATCATGCAAAATATTGAATTTCGTTTCGTACAACACGCCTACGGCCTCTGCTACTTCATGCAAAAACAGACGAACGACATTTGAATTCGTTGAACCAATATCTGACGGTTATCATAGATGGTGAAGAGTTCCCATAGAACATCCAACTTCGTTTTTATTTCTTCGCACGTTTTTCCATCCAAAAATAAGAAACGAATCACGGATCGATATTGCTCTTTTTCCATTGTATCGGAAAATATCAAACACGCTCACTACGAATTGCTGTCAAATCAAAACTATTGCATGAATCATTCTGAAATTTTGTATGGCGTCGTTTGAAAGATGGTAGTACACGATGGTAATGTCAACTTGCATCAGCAACGTCGCCTGTCTTGAAACACAGGTACTTATTGATTTGCCCTCGTAATACAGAGAATATATTGTAAAAATAATAATACATATATTCCATCCTTCTCTCTCTCTCTCTCTCTCTCTCTCTCTAATTAAATTTACATATTTAAAAATTATGCAAATTCGATGTAAATTTAATATGGAAACAACACTATCGTAGCTACTCTACTATGTTATTATCTAAATCCAATTTATCTTTCTTCTCATTATTATTTATTACACTGAATAGTAATTAGTATCATACCTCGGCGATTTTCGTCTGCAATCCTATTGCAAGTCCTTCGAGAACGGCATGTACAGTGAGAGCGAGAGCGAGACTAGCGAGACCAGTATTGGCATCGGTACATTGTTCGCCATGGTTTCCGACATGACATAAAAATGTATTTTCTTCGTTTAACAATCTTGAACGACAGTCGATGCATCGCGTCGCGCCGTAGCTAGTAAATGTCCGTGAGTTATTGGCACTATCATCAAGAGAATTTTGTCGGTAATTGGGCGGTAATTTCACGTCACCTTCGGACATGTATACCTTGCTATCTTGCGAGGCGGCATTGTAACCAACACTATGATTTCCATAATTCAAACAACTGAAATTCAAGATAGATGTAAAAGTATCTTTACATGGTAGTGTCAAGTGTCGAGCGTCAGAGCATGAGCAGTAATATGTTTAATATTAGGTGTACAAAAAAGTTCTGAGCTTTTTTTTGTAAAATTCAATCTTTATTTATTATAATCGTACGGAAATGGCTTGCTGCGTAACGCCAAGCTGTTCTGCAAGCTCATTTTCAGTTTGCGCAGAGTTTATATCCAGCAGTGCTTGCAATTCGTCCGTTTCAATCTTTTCAGGGCGTCCAGCACGCGATTCATCTTTAAGACTGAAATCTCCTTGGCGAAACTTTTGAAACCACCTTTTGCATGTTGCATGACTTACAGCGTTCTCTCCATATGCAGCACAAATCATTTCAGTGGCTTCAGCAGCATTTTTCTTCAGATGAAACGCGAAGTGGATGGAAAATCGAATATGCTCTTTTGTTATTGCCATCGTGAACACTACTGATTTTTGAGGTTATGTGCATCAAACGCCAAACCGTATCGCATTTCAGGAGGTTAAATGTTACTGTTTTAAAACCCTAAAAGGGCGGGAGGATATATAAAATTTAAATTGTTATTTCGGTTGTATCAAATCTAAAGCTCAGAACTTTTTTGTACACCTAATAATTTTACTAAAATTGAATTTATATATATAATGTATGAGATACACTAATAATGGAATCTTGTAGTTTACACATTATAAATAAATATAAATTTTTAGTATTATACGTTACAATAGTAATGTATATCAGAATATAACATAATTTATCATTTTGCGTTAAAAAGCTGTGCAGAAGATTATTGCGCAGGAATCTGGAGATTAAAACTTCTGCGCAATAATCTTCTGCGCAGATGTTTGACGCTTGCATGTAATAGTACGAGGTCAATAAGTTCTTAGAAAATCTGTCATATCACATTACTTTTTGACAAGTAGCATCTTTCAGCTGATTACTGTCAAATTTTGAGCGGAATTCATCGCGTGGTTTCATTTCTGTAGACGATTAAAGCGAATAACTTTTGTATTTTTTGCAAAATGGAAAAAAACGAGTTTCGTGTAGTGATCAAACATTTACATATGAAAGGTTTAACGCCGAAAGAAAGAATCAAAGAGTTGGATAATGTTCATAGCACATCTGCACCAGCGTTTGTGACTGTATAATTGGGTGAATAAATTTAAACGTGGTCGTACATCCACATGTGATGCACCTTGTTCAGGGCGTCCAATTGAGGCTGCTATGCCAGAAATCATCGATAAAGTCCGATATTGTTTTGACTGATCGACGAGTGGAAGTGCGCGAGCTTATTGAGACCACAGGCATATCACATGGCACAATGATTTCAATTTTACACGAACAATTGGGTATGAAAAAGCTATTGGCAAGATGGGTGCCGTGTTTGCTCACTGTGAACCATAAGCGCGAACGTGTGACGATTTCAAAACAATGTTTGGAGATGTTTCAACGTAATCCAGATGAATTTCTGCGTCGATTCATTACTGTGGACGAAATATGGATCCATTACTTCACACCCGAGAAGGAACAGTCAAAACAATGGACTTTACCGAGTGAACCAGCTCCGAAAAAGACGAAGACCGTAAAGTCGGCCGGAAAGGTGATGACAGTTTTTTGGGATACACACGGTATAATTCATATCGATTGCCTTCCGTCGAAGCAAACGATCAATGGCAATTACTACGCAGCCTTATTGGACCGTTTCAACAACATTTTAAAGAAAAAACACCCCATTTGGCGAAAAAGAAAGTGCTCTTCCATCAAGACAATGCACGGGTTCACACGTGCCCGGCATCGATGGCCAAATTCAACGAATTCCGCTACGAATTGCTTCCCCATCCAGCATATTCGCCAGATTTAGCTTCCTGCGACTATTTCCTGTTTCCAAACCTGAAGAAATGGTTCGGAGGAAAGAAATTCACCATCAGAGAGCAGCTCATCGCCGAAACAGAGGCTTATTTTGAAGGGTTAGACAAATCATATTATTCGGACGGCTTGAAAAAGTTGGAGAATCGTTGGATCAAGTGTATCGAGCTGAAAGGAGACTATGAGAAATAAAAATGAATCGATCAAAAAAAATGTGTTTTATTATGTTTTTTTAAAAACTTATCGACTTGCCCTCGTACTTAATTCGATCAAAGGGAAACAAAATCGAGATCACACAAAAGTACAACTGGTCACAGAAAGACCCTGCGCACAATAAAAGGAATAAGGAATTAGGAATAAAGACTAAATCATTTCAACCTATCAGAAACCGTGTATTCCGATGTATCCGATTTCTGATAGGTTAAAATGGTTCATTCTTCATTTCTAATTCCTTATTCCTTCTATTGTGCGCAGGGCCAAAAGTTACAACACTTTTTCTTTGATGGGTTTCGGAACTCAGCTTGCTCTCCGAGTGATTAGTTTTTACTCATGGATTTATAAATAAGAATCAATTACTGGGTGAGCTGCGTTCCGAAACCCATCGAAAAAAAGTGTTACAATCTTTCTGTGACGGCCTGTACATGCGTGGAAAATACAAAAAAAGTGCTGAAAATCGACGTTCAAACAACGTTTAATTCCTAATGCTGATTCTACAATAGTCCACATTCATAGTCAAAGCTCAAGGCAGCGCTTAAGATCGTCTTGGTCAAGATTGTTTTATTCAATCAAGATCATCTTGAAATCGTAACAATTCATAGTCACGAAATAAGACAATCTTCGAAAAGTTCTTCTTTAAGGAATTCTTATTTGATTTAAGGTTGTCTTGACGAAGATATTTTAAGATTGAACTTATTTGATATTTGATTATTTTCCATTGGATTCTCCAATAGAAATACTGCATTTGAGAATAATTTAAGAAATGTTTTATTATCCAATTTAAAATGCGTTCCCTGGTGAAAAAATTTCACTCGAAATTATTCCACATTTGAAACGTTCAGCAAAATTGTTGAAAAGAGTGATGGCAAAAAGACCTGTTTTTTCGCCTATTTTTTGGATCTCGAATTCCAAACTTTTTTTATGCCAAATAGTATTATATGATGTAACATTAATCCTAAAGAAATTTCAAGATAAGCATAGGCACGGTTCCGGAGATATGAAGGGATGAAAGTGATGGTTCCTCATAACCCATGAAAGTACACGAAACTCTTCAAGTGTCCATACCAAGGAATAAAATATATATATTTAACGAAGTGAAACATATCGTTTCTTATGGATTTTTACGCCGGATTCATATAACCTTAGTTTTCGTCTAGCATAAAAATTTCCCGAGATAGATGGAGTTGAAATGACACTTATATACCGCCTCTCACAGATCGGGGTGCTTTTTTAATGTGAGTCTTCTTGCCTCTCACAGATCGAGGTGCTTTCACCCCCTTGTATCTCGGAAACCGTGCCTATGCTCATCTTAAAATTTTACTGGGATTAATGTTTCATTTAATAGTACTATTTGCCATAAAAAAAAATTTGAAATTCGAGATCCAAAAAATAGGCGAAATTTGCTATCACTCTTTACTAAAATTTCTCTTTACTAAAAGTGATTTTTGAGCTGATATACTGAAAAATCGCTAAAATTGAATTGAAATTTCTCTGAACTTCTATGAAAATTTCTCGAAAATTTTTCCTGAAATTTCTCTAAAATTTTGCAGAAATTTTGCTGAAAATGAATTTTTCAAATTGCTGAAATTAAACTGAAATTTTTCTGAAATGCTGAAATTTCGCTGTAGTTTCCAAAACGTGGATTAATTTCAACGAAATTTTTTCATTAGGGTTGAAGAGTGGATTGTGCAAAATCGTTTTAATTGTATTTTCTTGAAATACTGCAAGTGATAAATGTTAAAAACATTACTTTAAATTAAACGAAGCGCCACTACGGTCTGAATATCAAGATGTTGAACTATTATATATATATATTTATATAAATGAATTAATTTCAGAAATTATAATTGCGTACCGATATGATTGTCGGACTTTCAACGCAATCAATCTGAAATATTAATAATCCCCCCAAATTTCCCAAATTAATCTTAAAAAATTGTAATAAATTTATTGCGAAAAATATTGTCTCGGCTGGGAAATGTTAAAAAGACCCGTTCGCTTCAAATTTTGATAAAAATACAATCAATGCGTTTTCGTGTAAAAATAAAGATTTTACAAGAAAAAAGTGTCATGTTGCTCCGCGAACTGAAATATATCATTATAGTTGACGACTATTCAAGTTAGAAAATCTGTCACAGCAGTGGTTCATTTAAAAACACAAATTCACTATTTTAGCAGAAAATTTGGTAATTTTACAGTTCAGCTTACGCGCAGCTAAAAAAAATCAATAAAATTAGGCTCCGACGTGTTTGTGCATAAAACAGAAAAATCTGGCAGAAATAAACATCGCTTTGTCCTGTGAACCGAGATATTAAGCGTTAAAGTTGACAACTATAGAGGTTGAAAAATCTGTCACAGCCACGCAACACTAAATTCATCTGCCATATAGTACCTCTGCTTTAAAAACAAATTCACTGCTTCAAAAACACAAATTTACTACTTAAAAACAAATTCTCTGGTCTAAAACATAAATTTACTGCTTTAAAAATAATATAAGGAAATTATTTGTGTTTTTAAAGCAGAGGATTTGTTTTAAAGCAGAGAATAGCTTATTATTTAAAATTGATACCTTTTCAATTTTTTATATGGATTAAAGTTTAAATCCAATATTTCTTTAAAATACACTGTAACTATAACGCGACTCCGCTATTGTCCAAATTCCTATAAATTTTGAAAAAAGTTACAAATGCTTTATCCCTATAAGCGCGAAATATTCCTAGAATATTATATGGACATTATTATTAAAAAAATTAAAGTAAGTTATAATATTTTGAAAATATCATATAATAATTTTAATATATTACGAGAGTATTCTACAGAGATTATATGTCTACTTACATAATATCGTTGGTATTGTATCCTTAATATCCCTTACATATTATTAAAATATTTATAAATATTAATTATTTTTAATTTAATGTAATTTGAATTCACAATCAAGTAACGAAAAATTCTTATCAGTCTATGTTGCATTTTGTGCTAAAAATAATATTTCGACGTGATTTTAAGTACACAACTACATAGTACTATAATTGTAGTACAAAATCATTTTCCGTCTTTAAACGTATACTTATTCTGAACAGATGTAGCAGTTTTACAAATTAAAGTAAATGCTATTATAATATTTTTTAATGTTTACACAATATTACAGTAAAAGTAACATTAAATAATGTTACTTTTAATAATAATATAACATTATCAGGAGTGGACATATACAATAACTATCCATTAATATTTCGAGGATATTATTTAATATTATGTAATTTTAGTAAAATGTTTTTAAAATATTACATTTAATATTCTAAGAGGAATATGCTTAAAACATTACTTAATATTAAATATAATAATATTATGCGCCTATAAGGATAAAGTATTATTAAATTTGTTAATTAAAAAATTAAATTAATATTACATTAATTAATTTAAACAAGTAAATCTATCGTGAATCTCGCGTCTCTGACTTTTTGTATATGCTTGAAACATAAAATATCATATAAAAAAATCTTTTGATATTGCATTTATATAAGCAAAATTTATAAAAATCGTTCAATTTACAAGAATCATTCGTTTGTGATCGGTTAAATCTCGATTCTAAAACATTTCCCGAATGAATTTTGGCCACAAGTTTGCATTACCAATAACATCTTGGATAGTGAGCCAAAGATTTTTATTCAATTATTTTTTTTATGATTTCTTTATTGAATATACTATTTTTCAATACAATCAAATAAGAGTTTGCAGCAGAGAAATATCTTGTCTGCCTATAAGAACTTGCACACGTAATCACAGCGCATGATCATATCGATACATTTAAGTATGACATATTTCATAATCGCAATAGTCGTCAACTTTAATGTTTAATATCTCGGTTTGCAGGACAGAGCGACACTTTTTCATTGTCAAATATTTATTTTTACGCAAAAGCGCATCGATTCAGTGTATTTTTATTAAAATTTGAGGTGAACGAGGTCTTCTTACCATTTTTACTTAAGTCCATCTCGAACATGTCTTGGCAAAGACTATCTTATTTATT
>JAANIC010004495.1:281999-297759 GCA_017607545.1 Acromyrmex charruanus
ATTATAAATAAATAGAATTTATATATATATATATAAAGTATATATATATATATAACGTATATTATGATTATATATATATAAAGTACATATAATCATAATATACGTGACGATTATGAGGATCATAATGTTTAGTAGAAAGAATAAGAGTTGATTGCAGAATAACTTTGAAGTGTAAGCGTTCGCCACTTTACAACCTTTGCGTCGTAAATTTTCCATCGATTGTTTTACAGTCACGTCATGTTATACGCTCGTGAAATGTAAATGTATTCAAAGAAGCTAAATGATGGTATGAAACACGTACCTACCCTCGCTCATGCACGATCTTAGAATCCATGAATCTGGAAGGACGAGTATCCATCTCGGACTCATGATTTTTATCATGACAAAAATAATGCACGCATTCTTCAACCAAATATAGCACGAGGAAGCCACAGGAGAATACCAACTCGGAATAATCCGATAGACCTTGACGTACTTCTGGTAGCACGTGAAGCATCGCGGTGGCTAGGAGAACGCCAGCGCCGAAGCACAAAGTACAAGAAAGCAGCAGTTTCTGTTGAAGTTGGTGAGTACGCGAAATGAAGCAAGCGGGTATGATGCCGACGACGAAGCTGCCGGCGCCAATCAGCACCATCGACGCCAATTTCGCTTGCACGACGTTACTGAACATTGTCTCGTTAGCTATTAGATATCTCTGTTATGATTTTCGACGTTTCAAACGTGCGCAATCTCGATCCCTATATCCTCGTTCGCAATAATAACTTAAAACTAGCGTATCTCATCTGACACCGGATACTAAATTCGCGGAAATTCCACCTCAATCTCGATCCTCACACGACAAATAAGATGTTTTTTAAGAATACTTTGAAGACGTTGCATGTGCGTCGTAACAGCACGATGGACTCGTGATGTCTCGAAACTCTAATCTGACGGCAATGATAACGCTGATAGAGACCGACACTTGGCATGCACCGACGTGAATATTGGAGAGACTTTATCTACTATGACTTTATCATTAGTCTCGCGACTAGCGCTACATGTTATATACATCTAGTTCTGATCTTAGCTTATCGAACGCAAGCCTCATTAAATAAAGCTAAAAACAAAAATTAGCGATAACATTTACACGTGCAAGCCATAAGTGATACTGTCGAAAAAATTTTATGAGAAAGCTAGTGAAGTTACTATCGTCTTTGAAAATGTAATTTTAATTTGCGTATAATTGCGATTATCGCGATAAGTAGCTCATACATATATTGCGCGCAACAAAGTTAAGTCGCCAAATTGCCTTGCAATTCGTCTTGCATGTGAAAAAAAATGTTTTCATTAAATCTAATCATAGAATCTATCACATTCTTAAAAAAAAAAACACTCAAACAACATACCTCACTTCGAAGTTTAAAATATATAATACATAATCTATACAATACGCCCGATTACATACCGTTTAATAAATGAAATTTTAGTAAATGTTCACTTTTACACAGTTCGCTTTAAACGACCTCCGAATGACCTTGACTTTGACCTTGACCCTCAAGAAAATTGAGGTCACTGACCTTTTCCATCGGTCATTGCTTATTGAAAAATTATAAGCAAAATAATTTTTATGAATGAACACTTAAAAACAAAAAATCTACCTTAATAAAATAGATTTCCTGTTTTAAAAACAAAGATTTTCTCGTAGGAAATCTATCTTAAAATAGAGAATTCTTGTTTTTAAAGAAGGAAATTTATTTTAATAAAGCAGGAAATTCTTATTTCTTTATAATTTTTATTTCCTGCTTTATTAAAATGAATTTCCTTCTTTAAACACAAAAATTCTCTGCTTTAAAATAAATTTCCTGCAAAAAAATCTTTGTTTTTAAAACAGGAAATCTATTTTAAAGCAGAGAATTTTTGTTTTTAGTGTTCCATTTATAAAAATTGTTTTACTCATAACTTTTCAATGAGCAACGAGAGACGAAAAAGGTCAATGACCTTGACTTCCTTGAGGATCAAGGTCAAGGTCAAGGTCATTCGGAGGTCTAGAGTGGGCTATATAAAGGTAAACATTTATCACTTTATCGGTGTAACTGTTTACAAATAGAATAGCAAAATACATAACAAAATAAGAGCGATAAGTGCACGCAAAAAGCGCGACAACTAAAAGACTGATTAGAAAGTGTACCTAATAATATATATGTTAAATATCATCTATTAATCCGTGTTATTATATCTCGTAATATCGAATTCTTTTCTTTATACTTATACATATTTTTTAATGTAGAATTTAATAATATTCTGTTCTAATTTCCTCTTGTCTCTTTTTGCTTTCCTCATATCATATTGTATATACATATTTACCCTGATAGCAAAATGTTAGCAATTTGTGGCCAAATTGGCAACAAATTTGGTTAGATTTTGATTACAAAATCATAGCCATCTGTGTTTGGCTATAGATTTGTCGACAAAGCCTGCTGACAGATTATGCCAGCAAATTGGTGGCAGAAATCGAGCACAGTTTGCTCGAATCAAGTTCTGCTCTCAAGTTATCCAGGACTTTGTTCGATTTCTGCTACTAATTTGCTGACAAAACATGTCTAGCAGGCTTTGTCATATTTCTGACAGCAATTTGCTGACAATGTCAGATAATACAAACTCTGGGTACAATTTATTGCCTTTTTGCAATCAAAAATTAATAGCAGACCCTGCTCAAAATCTGTTCAGGCTTTGTTATAAGGGTATATATTAAGTCTAAAATTAATATCTATACATATAATAACATCGAGTTGAAATGAATTCGACTTATTCAAAACGTACGTATATATTATGTTTAGATATATTCACGGAGTATTAATAAAAAGAAGGAGACCAAACTCAAACGGTCGGTCCTGAAAAAAAAAGGCTCGAAACGCAGTATCATAAAAGCGCTGTATGGAAGAACACTTAACAAACGAGACGTTATTGAAAAATATTGAAAATTATTCATTCAAGTGATGTCGAATCAAGTTTCTAAATTTTTTTAATTCTTTTCTATCCATAATTTGCTTAAATCAGTAATTATAGATTGGTTATTTACTTTCTATATCTCAACCCAATGTACAAAATAAGAAATGAAACATACGACCAATCCGGTTGAATCCGTAATTACGTATTGGTAATTTATTTTTAGTGTCTTACCCAATATTCAACGCAATGAACTAATTCGTTTGAATTTAACGCGCGGTATTGAAGAATTGTCTAAGATCAATATTACATGCATCCGTTTTTTATTGTACGACGAATTTTTTAAGCATGTTAATTTCAAGCACGTAAAGCCGGTTCTACATTAGTTACAAGCTGATTGCAAGTTTGTTATGACAGCCAATATGAAGCGCTGATTTCAAAATGCAAGCTTCAGATTAACTGTTGCAACAAACTTGCGATCAGTTTGCGTTGAAACTGTTAGTCATCAATCTCGGCAAATGGTATCGCTGAAAAACACGCACCGAGGTGATATATATAAGTCGTTAATTTCCAAAAATTCTAATGTGATATACAGAATGTGTAACATTTCGAATCCACGGCGACAAGGTAATTTCTAGACATAACCCTAGCCACGACAATGCAGGTTATATCCGGGAATCATTCTATTGCCATAAATCCGTAATGTCATCTACTCTGTGTATAGTACTAGAGCTCATTCGGGAAGAAATGATTCATATATCTGTGATTATTTGGTGCATACTTTCCAACGATAAATCACTTTCTGAGATTGCAGAATCTACCATTTTATTTCTGAATCCATATGAATTCACTAAAGTCCACATTATACTTATCTAAACGTATAGAAACGGATTCAGTATATATAGTCTCTACAAAGTTCAATACCTTTTTCGCGAATAACGTAGATTCGAAAACTTGATTTATATAGATTTATCCAATCCAATCCATTTTCGTTTGTTGGAAAAATTCGAACACTCCTGTCGGAGAAAACTGTGTCAACTTAAAGGATTTGATAAATATTTTTCCTTCCATTTTCTTGTAATTCTGTAAATTTATTTTTATAGAATATATTCTGAGAAGGAAAGTTCAAGTCCCATTTTTATTCTTTTAAATTTCAAAGTTTTTTGATGTCGGTAAATTAAAAAACAATAATTCAATCATAATTTATGACTATGAATGAATGTATTTTTCAATAAATATTGATGTATTTATTTAATCAAATAAAATTAAATTTTATACAAATTGGAATTTTTGTATTAAGAATAAAACGTGCATGTGTATTCCGTGTACGCGTTATCATATACTCGTATAGTATATAAAATATTTCCAACTTTTTCTGCAACGGTACTAAAATCACCGATTTTTCATAGGTTTTCCGACATCATGTTTCGAGCCCATTTTTATCCTCGAGTTTGATCTCCTCCTTTTTACTTCGATAGATATATTTATGATTATCGATAAAAAAATAAAAGATTGTGAATAAAAGATTGAAGACTAAGATTCCTTTAGACGAGTTTCTGATTGCCTTTCGGATGGTTCTAAATTCAACGGTTTTTATTTTTAATAAAAAAATATACAGACAGATATTTGGGACCCCTATGGGTTCACCTTTGTCACCTGTTGTTGCTAATATTGTTATGCAGGATTTTGAGAAAAGGGCTATTGAAATGCTGCCCTGTCGGTTGCTATTTTTTTACCGATACGTTGATGATATTATCTTAGCCGCTCCGTCTGAAAGTGTCTGCGATATTTTGAATGTTTTTAATTCGTTACACACTAGATTGCAGTTCACCATGGAGATTGGCCTTGATGGAAAAATTAGTTTTTTAGATACGATGTTAATTGTTGAAGAACGGAATCTCATTTTTGATATATACCGTAAAGCAACCTTTTCCGGCAGATTCCTTAACTTCCATTCACACCATCCACTTTGTCATAAAAGAGGTGTAATTTTTGGAGTCGTGGATAGGATTTTTTGTTTGTGTNTGGAGTCGTGGATGGGATTTTTTGTTTGTGTCATCCGAAATTCCAACAAAATAATTTGATTGACGCCATCAAGATTTTTTTACAGAATGGGTATCCGTTACATTTTATTTTTTCGACTATTAATAATAGAGTCAAATATCACATTAATAAGATTAATAATTTTAATAAGAATAAGGATGACACTGGGAAGAAGTTTTTTACGATTCCATATGTTAATACGATATCCGAAAGATTTATACCTATTGTTAATATGCTTAATTGTAAATTGGCTTTTACTATCCCTAACACATTAAGAAGTCTTATAAGGAGAGGAAAGGATGTTTTGGAACACGTTCAGAATCAAAATGTGGTCTACAAAATATCTTGTGAAGATTGTGATGCTAGTTACGTTGGCCAAACTAAAAGACAATTAAAGACCAGATTGCATGAGCATGTTTCTGATATCAACATAATTTCAAAATTTCCATCAGTGATTTCCAACCATCGTATTGAGGAGAATCATAATTTCAAATGGAATAAAGTTGAAATATTAGATGTAGAGCCTTCATATAATAAAAGGTTGATTTCTGAAATGGTCCATATCAAAAAACAGAAGCATGGGATTAATAGACAAAATGACACGGAGTCTTTGCCGGATTTGTATTCTGACATTATACATTCTCTTTCTCCTTTCTAACATCTTCTTTCCTTTTCTCCCTATTTTTCCGTTTTCTGTTCTCGATAATGTTTTTCTGCTTGACATTTCGTTTTTTGACATCGTGTGAGTCGGATGCTTGTTGCCTTTGCGATTTTGCTTATAATAACTTATTTAATTAAAAAGACTATTTTATTGTACCACGAAATGGACCACATTTTACATTTTGTTCTTGTTGTGTATTATTGGACTTTTAACAGATTTACTAAGGTACATTATCATATTACTAATTTTTTAATTAATGTGATTAATATTGATTCGTTTTGTTTACGGTTACTTTTCCAGAATGTTCTTATGACTTTGTTAATTCTTGATAAAAATGACTCGCAGCGTATTACACAGACAGTTAAAATTTTATTTTAAGGAATTGTTAGAATATTGCAAGATTATGTACCAATTTTTAATTTAGAACGATGTTTATATTATTGTAAGATTGCATTAAAAATGGCTCGATTGGAGTTGAAACGTTTGTTTTATTTTATTTTAATTGTTTTGTATTAATTTTGCTTATGTAAATTAAAATTCTTTTATACGTTATTGGCTCGTTGCCCTGCTTTTATACTACCTTTGTATAAAAGATTGTGTTGATTTAATTTTTATTAATCAATTTAACATCGTACTAGCTATTGCTCAGTTTTAATTTATACATATATGCATAAACCTTTGCATATTATACATACATGATTCTCGCAACTTGCAAATGGTAAATAATTTTAAATCATACCTTCGTAATGCACTGAATTAGAATTCTAATACTAGACATGTTTTCAAGTCTCCATATATATTATATATTCGGAGCCGTTATGAAGCACTGGGTAGGCTTCAAAAGCGTAGGGCGCAAAATTTGATGAGACGCAAAATTTTAATAGGCAGCGCTATTTTTGTAAATATAAAGCTCTACCTTACTTGATATTTTAAATAAGCTAAAAGTGGTTTTCTGGAAATTTTCAAATTTAGCAATAGCGTTGCAGATCTTATTAACTGTGCTAATGTCTATGGCAACTACAGAGGCATTTTTTCAAAATTAAAAATAATAAAAAATTATTTGAGAAATACAATGACGCAGACGCGTCATGTAATTTATGATATCAATTGAAAAAGAATTGGCGAACAGTTTTGATTACATAGTCTTGATTACGTAACAATTGAAGACGTAATCAGAATATTTTTAAAAACTAAAGTTAGAAAATATAATACAGTATGTTGCATTAAGCGTCAAATATATTATTATAAAAGAAAATATGAAATTTATTGTATTCGTATTCCTGTGTTATGCAAATTGGTGGAAATTCCTTTAGTTGTTAATTCATTGCCGTTGGCGGGGAATTGGTGCTTCAGAGACTTAGCAATCCTTATGATGAGATGCAAAAGCAAATTCCAGCGTAGGGCGTTAAAGGCGGTCGTAACACCTCTGTATATATTATATACAATATGTCAAAATTAATATATTCATCATCTGACTTAATTCATGTTATTTGCAGAGATTTGCAGCATTGTAATTCAGAAACAACAGACAAGCCCTTGAAAAATCATTTGCATACCTCAAGACTCTTATGGTAATCAACAATAATCGATAGAATAATCACTTTAATTACTATTAAGCGGTAAAAAAAGTGTATTTATAATATATATATACGTATATGTCAAAAGATGTAGCATCTCATGCCCATTTCTTAAAGCTATATATTACTAAAGTAACACATTTCTTTTATCTGAGCCAAAATGCCGACAGCCTTCCTATTGGCTTTCGACCGTCATCTTGGACCTAATTGTCTATAGTAATAAGTGCTTAGTATTATTGGTACATGGTATACGGTCAATAGGTTCAATACAGCGGACTAATACGCTACTTTAGTAATATAGAGCTTTACCATTTCTTAGAGAGACTCTCAAGTAAGGGTGCACAATGAAAGGAAAAGAGAATAGAGAACAGGAAACAGAGAATAAGAATTTCAATCAATCAGAAACTGTATATTCCACAATACATGATTTCTGATAGGTTGAGATTCTTTCTCTGTTCCTTATTGCTTTCATTCTGTGCAGCCCCTAAGAATCTGGCCACAGGACAAATATGGCGGAAATACTTCGCTTTATATTACAGAGAGTATATATAAATGGCGGCAACATTTGACTCTGTATTGCAGGATATATAGGGTTACATAACCTGATCTAAGATATTACCATCGACGAGATACTATTAAGAGGATCCTAAAGTCGTCTGTATTACCGACTAAATCGTAATTTTGTAACAATTACTCTTTTTCTCTTTTACAGATTTGAAAATCCTTTTCCAGGATTAAATTATACACATTAATTATACACGTGTTTATAAAGTGGAATTTATGTCGAAAATGACACAAAATTTTTCTTAAGATTTCAATTCCGAAATTTTTTGCCGTTCTTGGCATAAATTCCGCTTCATTCTCCGGTAATACAGACGGCTTTAGGATCGCCTTAAAGACCACCAATCCTGAACAAATTTTCGGCGGTATAAAAAGTCCCAAGGGCCCGGAGGTAATCGAAGAACGCTGACATTAACGACAATTAATTAATATTTGCTAATATTAACATAAATATGCATGCGTAAAGCTATAATATCCTATATATTGCAGAAAAATTACAACTTTTTCTCTGCAGTTACTATCTTTGTTGATGATCAAACTTCGACGATAACATTGAAATCACAATTTTAAAGAAAAATCGAGTATTATTAAGTTCTAAATGCATAAATACGTATATTAAACTAATAAATCATAAAATTAGTACAATATTCTCAATTTTTAATTTTTAATTTTTTAACTCTTAATCACTTCAATATTCACAAGGACGCGAATTCCCGCAAAAGGATGTCGGTCTTTAATAGTATCTCATCGATAATATTATCCATTATGGTTACGCGCTATTATCCATAACAAAAAATCTTATCATCAGGCAAGACGCTATAAAAGAATTTATTAGGAACAAGAAAAATGCCTTGTTGCGTGTCCAATTGTTATAATAATTCAAGTGACAAGGATTTTCCATCAGAAGTCCACCATATTTGTCTTATTCAAAATTGTCCTATCAGAATGTAATTGAGAATGGTCGAACTCTTACTTGAGGGTTTCTACCGTTTCTTAAAGCTCTGTCATGAAATACGTAGGATGCTGAAAAAGTTTCTGCAAACAATATGAAAAAAAACATGTGAAAAATTCGGTAAATGGCTTTATTGTTTGTCGAAGTATTCGCCTTTAGGATCGGTACATTTTTGCATATGCTCGAACCAATTTTCGAAGCATTTTTTCCACTCTGAGGCTGTAACCTTAGAAATCAGTGTACGAAATGTTTCAACAGACGACTCAAATTGCTCACCACGCATCTTCTTTTTAATGTTTGGGAACAAAAAGAAGTCATTAGGTGATAAATCAGGTGAATACGGACAATGAGTCATTAATTCGACATTTTTACTGAATAAAAAATCAATGGTTTGATGTGCTATGTGACAGCTGGCTTGGCGTTGTTATGATGAAGGATGATGCGACGATTTCGGTTTGTTCTACGCAATTCATTTATGACTTCTAGCAAACAAATTGTTGTATACCAATCAATATTTACAGTCCTTCGATGCTCTAAAGCCACGGTTACCACATGTCCGGTATAACTGAAGAAACAAGCAATCATTTGCTTGGCAGCACTGCGTGAACGAACAACTTTTGTTGGTTTCGGTTCATTTTGAAATACCCAAACAGTGGATTGTTGTTTACTTTCGGGTTCATATGAATAGATCCATGTTTCGTCCCCAGTACGATGTTGTAGATCAAATTTGACCGACCTCGGTTGAATTTCTTGAGCATTTCTTTGCTCCATTTAACACGAACTTGTTTTTGAACTTCGGTCAAATTGGGATCCAACGATTGCAAAGTTTCGCTCAAATAATCATGCAAAATCGTATGTATTGCTTTCACGTCAATGCCTAAGGATGCCTGAATCTCGCGGTATGTCATATGCCGGTCTCGCTCAATCATCGCATAGCATCATTAGTGGCAACAACAGGATGGACGACCTTCACGGAATTCGTCACAAAGAAAGGTACGTCCACGCTGGAATTCGGCAAACCAATTATAAACAGTCCTATTGGATGGCTTCATTCCCTTTTACGGATATGATAGTAGCAGAACATTGGCGCCACTGGAAGTATTAGATTGCAGAAACTTTTTCAGCAGCCTACGTAAGAGATAGCAGACTCAACTCCGTGAAAAAAAGTGGAATCGTTTCGTAAGCCGAATTAGGAGGGAATTCGCTACCGGAATAATCTACTAATTTGGATGCCATTTGCAATATCAATCTTACCTCACTATAGATCTGTTTTCTGTACCTGAGTAGCAGTGTATACTGCTGGAACTTAAAATGAGATAGATATACCTTTGATATTTATTAAAAGCGAGAAAGAAAGTTCTAAAGCATTCTAGTGCAGGAACAGAAAACAGACCATTTATTTACTCGCTTTATTATCATGTTTTATCCGTTTTTATCAGTACCTGCGAACCTATTCTGTAATTTTTAACGCAAATATCGTTATCATTATATCGCCGCTGCACAGCTCTTTTACTATAGTAAAAAAGCTGCGCAACAGCATTATAACGAAACTTGAGTTAAGAGTTACAGAATAAGCCTATTGGTGTCTCCCGTACAAAGTAAGGGGTTACTTTGTGTACAGCTGTCTGCTTTTTAAACAGCAGATTCCCTTCCAATTTAATACACAAACCGGAACTTTTTCTGTTCGCGCGCTATCAAGTCATAGAACTTATAGTAATAGAAGGGAAATACGGATGTCGAGTTGTGAGCAAGACTAAGAGACGGAAGATATATTTCTGTCCTCTTCAATCCTCTTTTGGCACATGTGCAAAAAGAGACCTGCACAGAGCAGGACAGAAATATATTTTTCTATCATTTTCTATCGAAAGAAAAAAAGTTAAGAAATATACATCTTCTGTCTCTCAGTCTTACTCATACTTTCCTCATTGGTTGAATAGGCTATTCCCCTTCCATTACTATAAGTTGTATGTATTAAGTTGAATTTCCTTACCTCTTACTTCGTGAGTTTTTCTGTATTCATAAAAGTAGCGCAAAAGTCCGCCTATATTGTATGTGCGTGCGTGCGTGCGTGCGTGCGTGCGTGCGTGCGTGCGTGCGTGCGTGCGTGCGTGCGTGAACCTACTAACCATACCATATACCAATAATAAACGCTTATTGGACTACAGACTACTAGGTCCATGATGGCGGTCGAAATAGCCAATAGAAAAGTTGCTGGCATTTCGGTTCGGATTAAAGAAAGCGTTACTTTTATTAATATAGAGCTTTAATTCTTTGAAGATTCTATTGGTCCATATAAGAATTTACTGTTACTCTCTGCTACTTTTGATATTGCAAAATAACTGTAAGCACATTAAAATTATTGTTAAATATGAATAAATCATTAAAATAAAGGTATAGAATACTTCGCTCACCTCAAATTTTGATAAAAATACACTCATTTGACGCGTTTTTACATGAAATGAATGAATCTGATAAAAAAAGTGTCGCTCTGTCCCCCGAACTGAGATATTAAACGTTAAAGTTCACAACTATTGTTGTTAGGAAATCTGTCATAACCACATAACTGCCATGTCTTCGTCATGCTCAGACAGTATCCGTTTGGAATATTTTTCCAAAAAAACCTAACCCGAATCCATCCATTTTTTGATGCAAGGTGGCCCTCATTTCGCGTGGAAGATTGTAAATCCATGTCGTTTCGCGTTAAAAAAAACCATATCCTAACTAAACTCATTTTTTGATGCGAGGTAGCTCTCATTTCGCGTGGAAGGTTTTGAAAACTTAGAACCTTGCTTCTTGAATGTACAACTCGCTAAAGTAAAAAATGGGTTTAGTTAGGGTTAAATTTTTTTGAAAAAATATTCCAAGCGGACACTGTCTATTGAGCATGAAGAAGACATGGCAGTTATGTGGCTGTGTCAGATTTCCTCAATAGTCGTGAACTTCAACGCTTAATATCTAAGTTTTGGGGACAGAGCGGCACTTTTTTTGCCAGATTCATTTATTTCGTGCAAAAACGCGTTGAATGAGTATATTTTTATCAAAATCTGAGGTGAGCGGGTCATTCTATACCAATTATCTTTACCAATAAACGAAAAAGTAATAGTTTTTGACAAAAATCAAATACTTTTTTTGGAATGCCGCTATTTTTATAAATTTCATGCAACTGATTTTATTCTATTAGGCGTGAATTAATTCTCGCCATTTTGTGCTACAAAAACTCATGCTTATTTCATCAAAAAGATACCTGATATTTTATTTACAATATTATTCATCAAAAGTTACAACCTTTTCTTACTTTTCGCGTAATAAATGGATTCCGCGATAGAAAAATTTAAATTCTTTCGAGGTGATCCAGTCATCGAGTTATTTTTTGATATCTTCGGAATAACTGAAGTACTGTTCAGAAAGACCATGCTGCATCCACCGAAACAAATGATAATCTGAAGGAGCAATGTCTGGTGAATAGAGTGGGTGGGGTAAGACATCTCATCCAAGTGTTTTTAAGATTTCCTTCACTGGTTCTGCAACATGTGGTCTAGCATGAAGAAGAATAATTTTATCATGTCTTTTGGCGTATTGCGACCGTTTTTCTTTGAGTGCTCGATTCAAATTGAATAATTGATGTCGTTAGCGTTCAGCATTGATGATTTGGCTCAGTTGCAGCAGCTCATAGTACACTACATCGATCCCACCAAATGCATAGCATGATCTTCTTTCCATGAATATTATAAATATGTTTTGGAGTTGGTGATTCGCCGGGACGCACCCATGATTTCTTACGCTTAAGATTGTCGTAATCCATTTTTCATCGCCAGTCACAATTTGCAAAAACGACTTCCGTTTTTATTTTTGAAGCAATAATTCACAAATTGCTAAACGTTTCGCAATGTCTCTTTCTCTCAATTCATGTAGGAACCAGTTTTCTAGCTTCTGGAACATTCCCATTGCTTTTAAACGTTTGCTAACGATTGACTTATCGACATTTAGGCCCGTATAAAATTATTTCAAGAAGATTCATGTCAGACGCTTAAAAAGATGTCGGAAACATCAAGGCTCGTATTCAGAACGCGCTTTTATCGATAAAAGCGCGATTCTATTTTTAAAATTCTATAGTATGTGTAACGTAAATTATAATATGTTAGCGCACTAACATCATTGTAAGCGCGTTCTGAATACGAGCCTTGATGTTTCCGACATCTTTTTAAGCGTCTGACATGAATCTTCTTGAAGTAATTTTATGATTTATTAGTTTAATAACCATATTTATGTTCCAATCCTTCATCTTCAAACTTTTTCGACTAGGGCGCTCATTGTCATTCACATCAAAATCGTTATTTTCGAATCTTCTAAACCAATCTCTGCAAATTGTTTCAGATAGAGCATGCTCTCCATAAGCCCGAATTCTTATACGAGCAACAGCGCTTTGAACACTAATTGGTGAAAAACGGATGATAGAGGTAAATTTTACTACTACAATCGACTTTTCACTAATTAGCGCTCTGTGTCAAAGCGCTGTTGTCTGCATAAAGATCCGAGCTAAAGCGGGGAGCATAGATTCTTGCATAATGTATAACACATAAGGCATAAAAAAATGAACCAATCAAAGTCCTTTATTTCCTTCCTTTCCGTAAAATAAAGGACTCTAATTGGTTTTTCTTATGCCTCATGTTTTAGGATGCGATTACATGGAGCGCAGTACGCGATATGCGGTAAAGTAAAAGACGCAATAAAAGGAACAGGGAACGGAGAACAGAGAATAAGAATTTCAACCTAGAACAGAAACTGTGTGTTCCACAATACATGATTTCTGATAGGTTGAAATAGTAACTAACTAGGCAATTAAGAAATCGCGTACCACGTACCGCCTATTTCTTTCGCTGATATTACATGGAACGCGGTTTACGGCACAGGCTAGTAACAAACTCACATTATTATACATTGCTATGCACTTTTTAAAGGAATTAATTGATTTAAACGCAATTATTAAATAAATCTGTTAAAAAATAAAAATATCGATAAAGTATGCATAAAAATAAATTAATATATTTAAAAAAATTCATACTAATATGAGTTTATTTTTTCACTAGCCCATGCCGCAAACCGCGCTCCATAATATCAGCGAAAGAAATAGGCGGTATGTGGTACGCGGTTTCCTAGTTGTCTAGTTAGTTACTATTACAATATCGCGTACTGCGCTCCATGTAATCGCATCCTTATGCGTAATGTAAAAGTCTGTGTTCCCTGCTTAAGCCTCCACTAACGAACGATGGGTACTTTCCAATTGCTTAACACATCTTAACACAAACGTACAGGATTGCACAAAGTGTATCATTGTGCACGATTCAATTGGAACAGAATGTGTACGCTGTGCATAGTTGAGATCCGTTTCGGATAGAGTTAGATTAAATGTAGCTTTTTCCGCCTGTATTAAATAAAAAAAAGTAAAAGTGCCGGCCACTCAACGTCTTCCAACCTTATTTACAGCCGCTGCTGTTAGTAACATGTATTTAATTGTCACTAAAAAACCAAGCTTACATAGCCCTCGACTACAGATGTGTAGCGTTGTGTTGACGATAACGGACAATTAAAACGCAACTTGTGTCACCGTGAAAGTGTCTACGGATATTGCAATTGGAAAGCACCCGATAACTTTCAGTAACAGATTTCTTGAAATTAAAGATGCATTTTCACGAGCTGCTCAAAGTGGCCGTTTCAACGACAAAAAAGATCACGTGACAACTTTTGTCGCAAACCTATTAGAGCGATGATTTTATACATGAAAAAGGGCAAGAAGCATTAAATTTGATATTTGAGCGACAGATTTGATATGTTGTTTGTATTTTTTGTTGTTTGTATCATTTGCGATATTAATACGTCGAATTAAACAGTTATTAGATTATTCTGATTGCACATCGAATCTTGATCAGCAATAAAAAAAAGGAATAAATTAGGTTATATATATCGCAGTCAACGGTGGTTTACACGGTCGATATGGCCGCGGTCCGATTCACAACGCTTAAAAATCATTTCATCCTTGTTGTTCGTCAAATGTTAAATAAAAATAAACGATGCTCATGAGCATTAACAACATGAATCGGACTATGGCTTATATCAACATTATCAATAACGTTTGAGCGTTTGACGCTTGTAATTGAAACTGTTCAAATTACAAAATTTCAATCGCTGGATAACGAGCGACAAATCTGTCACTCTAATTGCTTATTTTAGCAACACGTGAAAATGTTCCTTAAAATAGAAAAATAATGTTCCCCGCAAATGCTCTTTTTTGGTACGAAACTTGACACTTTTAATGTGATAAAAAATTGTGTTCTTTGCATCCGATTAAATGTTACATACTGATTATTAAAGCCTATTGACAGTACTTTTATATA
Source organism: Acromyrmex charruanus (assembly GCA_017607545.1). NCBI lineage: Eukaryota > Metazoa > Arthropoda > Insecta > Hymenoptera > Formicidae > Acromyrmex > Acromyrmex charruanus. Next base: position 297,111 of record JAANIC010004495.1, read on the forward strand.
TATCAGCAGTCACTTTCGGCCAACCATGTTGAAATAGCACAAATACTGACCTCTGCCCATGATACAAATTGGGGTGCATTCCAATTGCAATATCCCTAGATATTTTCGTGCACACGGCGACACAAGTTGCGTTTCAATTGTCTGTTACCATTGACACAACTGTACTCAGGCTGCATTCCACTTAACGCTCACAACGCTCGCGAATATCGTTTGTCCTTGTTTAACATTTGATAAACGACAAAGATAAAATGATTCCACGAGTGTTGTGAAAACAACATCAGTCAAGGATTGTGTAAGTTTGTGTTTTCTAGTGACAATTACATGTTACTAATTACGATATAAATAACTAATACGGCTATAAATAAGATTGGAAGACGTTGAGTGACCAGTATTTTTACTTTTGTTTGTTTAATATAGGCGGAAAAAGCTGCATTTAATTTAACTCTATCCGAAACGGACTTAACCATAGTATAACTATATACAGTAGCGACAGTAGCTGTCGGCTTCTTTGATATCGATGATCACCGATCACGTGACTATCAAACATGTTGAAGATTTTACGGACTGTTGAATTTGAACGGCATCAAGAGATGTAGCATTTCGCATATAAAATATTTTTTAAATTGGAATAAATTCTATACATGATTTT
>JAANIC010004495.1:297929-360746 GCA_017607545.1 Acromyrmex charruanus
TATATATATATCATTATATATATTAATACAGATTTATTTTTGTTTCTAATTTCAATATATTTTTGGAATGAGAACCAAATGAAATCATAAAACAATATGTGGAACATGATATTTGTAAGTCAACAATTTATTGACAATTTCAGATAGCACAATGTTAAAAATGTTTAAAATTGGAACATAAAACATCTAAGATCTCTTTAAGACATAACATAAATTATACATCTATAACATAAATTTTTAAGAAGTAAATAAATTTTTATGCCCCAATTTTGGACATGTATCTAAATTTGTGCTGTCTAGGATATAGGATAGGGATAGAGAAAACGATGAAAAATTGTATTTATTCATTTATTGTAATATAAGAATGGTTCGATAAGTCTGATAAATCTTTATGAGATGGTGCCATAATCCATTTGATAATATGGCATCTGGAAAATATTATTCTTCAAACCCTCCTGGTCAAATTTCAACCAGAATTAACGCATTATTCACGTACGGAAATCGTTTAAAGCGAGTGAGAAATTTAGTAGTTATCACTTGCATGTAGCAAAAGTATAAGAGATTCCATCTATTATATTTTAGTCATCTTAATATGTGTAATTATATACAATATTCTTAAGGCTTTCCACGGGTGCTTTCTGTATAAAGATTAAGCGCTTCTCGAGTTTCTTCCGTTTCCAGATCTATTCTTGGAATGCCAACATTTCGAACCTTGCAGTCCACTTCATAAGAGCGAGGAGTAACCTGATACCTGTTCCTCCGGGCCGTTCCTTTTATATTACGCTATTTGTTGAAGTGATGGATTGAAAGAAGAGAATTGTTGATGGGGGGAGAGGTGGAAGAAATTGAATTTACTTAATTATTATTGAAGACCGACCAATCTCCCCCCTCCCCTACTCACAATTCTCTTCTTTCTCCCCACCACTCCAACAAGTAGCGTAATATAAAAAGAACGGCCCGGAGGAATAACTCAGTATAAGACTATTCCTCGCCCTAATGAAGTGGACTGCAAGGTTTACAAAATTATACACAATATTCACTCAGCTTCAATCGTAGTCTTCACATTTATTGTCTCAATCGTCGTCGTCACAGTTTTAATGCTATGGCATATTTTTGGTTTTACAGCCAACGCATGCGCAAAACAAAATTAAACCCTTCGTTTGCTCGTACTGTCGCTATTATATGTAGTTATACTGTGTCTCAACCGTGTACAGCGTACACATTCTGTTCCAATTGAATCGTGCACAATGTTAGCTTTGCACAATAAAAGGAACAAGAGAACAGAGAACAGAGAAAAATTTCAACCTATCAGAAATCATGTATTGTGGCATACATAGTTTTTGATAGGTTGAAATTCTTATTCTCTGTTTTCTGTTCCCTGTTCCTTTTATTGTGCGGAATTCCTTACACTTTGTGCATTCCTGTGTAATACATCAGGGACAAAAAAGTTGCAACACTTTTTTTATGGTTCTCGGAACGCGACAAAATTATAAGAATGCAAGTCACTATTTGCGGAGCGGTTAGAGTAGCTATCAACGAGATGACAGAATACAGACTTTTATATATACTACTGCTAACTCCTTAGAACAAACTTATGTGAAATGGACACCGAAATTGTATGGTAGTTCTGCGTACGCGTCACAAATATATCCAAAGAAACGCAGTATGGCTGTGTTTTGCATCAACTGTTCACATACTAAACGTATAACCTTATGAAAGTGATGTGATCTCATAGCGAAAAATATTGTTTCTTTTGGAAGAGAAAGTGGTGTGATCTCATAGCCACAAATTTTGTTTCTTTTGGAAGAGAAAGAGTTCAAAAAGGTAAAGATATTGGAAAGACAATTGAATATTAATAAATGTATATTAAAGATGCGATTTTATTCAATTTCTTATAAATTAGAATAATTTATAATAGCTGGATGGAAAATAAGTATTTGGTGGTTTTAAGGGACTTTGCACAATAAAAGGAACAGGGAACAAAGAACAGAGAATAAAAATTTCAAGCTATTAAAAACTGTATATTCCACAATATATGATTTCTGATAAGCTGAAATTCTTGTTCTCTGTTCTTTTTATTTTGAAATTCCTTATACCACAGTATAAGTACATACAATATGGACAATGAGTATCAGCACTTTTGATGTAGTGGGTCCCAGGTCACATCACTCGCCGTCATGTTGTGGGTTAGAAAGGCGCTTATAAATTTGAATTTTTATAAAGATACAAAATGACTTTTCTAAAAAAAAAACATAATTCGATTGTGTCATGAAAACTGTTATAGCGAGTATATTTTTAAATCAGAATTATATAATAATATAATGTTAACGAACTCATTATATTATATAAAAATAATGTTCATATTAATAATAATAATAATATTAAACAGTAACAAGTAAATTAAAAATAATAATTGATTAAATATTATATGAAAATTGTAATTGAATAATTATATATGAAAAAATAATATATTGCGTGAAAAATTGTAATTAAATGTGAAGTTGTATTTTAATAATATACATACGCACGCACGCACGCACGCACGCACGCACGCACATGCATACTTTATTACGAGAATACTTTATCGTATACAAATATAACAGTCTACACAATATAACGTTTCCGAAAAAATTTGATTTAATTTTTTAGTAAAACTTAATTTTATTAACCCTTTGCCTAATTTTATTAATATTTTTCTCTTACAAATTAAAAAAAAATTAAGCTTTGTATGAATGACCATGGCTCTTACCTGTAATACTCATGTTTAGCCCGATTTCCTTACCACGTCTCACACAATATTGTAGGCGAAAGGATTAATTATATTTTATGGGAAGGAGATCCAGCTAACCTAACCTATTTCAACTTGCTGAAGGCAGCCACATTCCTTGTTGGAAATCGACACACGCGCACTAAAAATTGGAGATCACAAAAAGTTCAGTGTCCTGTATGTACTTATACTGTGCTAATACTGTTAAACAAATTAACTCAGAGAGAAACCTGAGAGATGACATGACGGCCCAAAACCTGTAACCGCAAAATGCTTGTGGCGTAGCGAGCGTTGGTTGCGGCGCTGCGAGCGCCAGGTGCTGTGAGCGTTCGTCGCGGCGCTGAAGTTGGTCCTTCTTTCCGGCTCTTCCTCCTTTCGCTCTCCAATAGCCACAAACTGGTGACCCCGACATGATTGCATAGCGTTCTCACGCGCTTAACCTCACGCACGCATCTTAACAAGCCGCCGATATGGCTAATGGCTCAAGCGATCCTCCTTCGGGCAATCAGGACAGCGGTGCATCGTCGCGTATAGTGGAAATGCCTGCGCTTACTCAAGTCGGAATTAGATCCATACCGTTTTGGAAATCGAAGCCAAACCTCTGGCTCGTACAAATGGAAGCTCAATTCCTCACCGCGGGCATAACTGTAGATGAGACGAGATACAATTATGTGATACAGTGCCTTGAAGACGACTCTTTAACCGAAGTTAGCGATATCGTACTCAATCCGCCCGCGATGGACAGATACGTCGCGCTCAAAGATAGGTTAGTGAAAAGCTTCGCGGATAGCGAAGAAAAGAAACTGCGTAGAATGCGAGATCTTGCGCAAAATGGCGTGTCAGAAGAAGTGCTCAAATCTTTATGGCTGCAGCGCCTACTACAACAAGTGCAAGCTATACTAACGGCTAGCAAGCACGAATTCGAAGAGCTATCGCAACTAGCGGACCGAATAACAGACGTGCACTGGCGTTAACGCTGTCGTAACGGCGGTTACACCGACAAAAGCTAATTTAGTAGATTCGCAAATATCCGCGCTTCTAGATCGAATGGAGAGATTGGAAACTCGTTTATCGTGCGACAGACCACGGGCCTCGCGGAATCCTCGTCGCAAAAGCCGTTCAAGGTCACAATCGGAGTGCAAGCCGTGCTGGTATCATCGACGTTTTGGTGGAAAAGCCACCAAGTGTACGCAACCCTGCAGCTGGAAGCCAACGAAACACGAAAACTAGAAGCTGAACTATCCCCCCACGGCAGATAGTTTAGCCGTGACAACTCGCCGTCTGATAGTCATGTCACCGGCATCAAATTTCTGGTGGACACCGGAGCGGATGTCACCATTCCTGTCTCAAGACGCGACCGTACTCATATTAGCAAACAGGTACTTTACGCCGCAAACGGAACGATTATCCCTACGTATGGACAAAAATTACTCCAGCTTGATTTGGGATTCCGTCGGGTTTTCCAATGGCCTTTCATAATCGCCGAAGTAGACACCTTCAATATCGGCTCAGATTTTCTAGCACGTTTCAACTTGCTGCCTGACATACGGCACAAGCGTTTAATCGACGGTAACGTTTCTTAAAGTCTCTGCTCAGCTTGTCAGCAAAACTATTTCGTGGTTAACAGCGTTTGCCGACGACTGCCCATTCAAAGAGATTCTAAGCAAGTTCCCTGAGATAACTAGAACGTCGATCACGCACAAACAAACTGTACACGGAACATGTAATCGAAACAACGGGTTCTCCTGTGTCAAACAAAGTCAGACTACTCTGTCCAGAAAAACTCAAAGCAGCTAAACAAGAATTTGAGTACGTGATACAACAAGGCAGATCTTCCAAGAGCCCTTGGGCCAGTCCCCTACATCTTGTGCAGAAGAAGAACAGCGTTCGTGCGGAGATTACCGCAAACGAGGTAATCATGCCAGATCGTTACTCAATTCCGTTCCTGCAAGACAGCACACATTTCCTGCATGACAAAAACTGTGTTTTCCACAATAGATCTAGTGCGTGCATACCAACAGATTCCAATCCGCGAATCGAATATTCCGAAAACCGCCATCATTACATCGTTCGGACTTTTCGAATTCCTTTACATGACATTCGGACTTCGTAACGCAGTACAAACTTTTCAAAGATTCATGGACCGGGTAACTGTAGGACTTGACTTCTGTTTCACTTATATCGATGACATTTTAATCACTTCGCAGGACGAAACTCAACATAAGGAGCACTTAAAAATTCTGTTCGACAAACTTCAAGCATGGCATAGCAATCAATCCGAATAAATGCGTGTTCGGGCAGAAGAGCGTCAGCTTCCTAGGACATTCAATCAGCGCTGAAGGCATCAAACCTTTACTCGAAAAAGTCCAAGCTATCGTTGAATTTCAGGAACCAGCTACAATCAAAGGACTTCGACGTTTCTTACTAATGCTCAATTTCTATAATCGGTTTTCAAGTATCTCGCAAGCATGCAAGTGCCATGCTAAATGCAATTTCGGGACGTAAACGCAACAACAATGCGAAAATAGAATGGACTTCTGAGCTCAAACAATTCTTTCAACGAGTTAAGGAACATCTCGCTGAAGCCACCTCGCTCGCATTTCCAGACAGCAAGGCAACACTCTCGTTGCAAACAGATGCCTCAGACAAAGCAATAGGCGCAGTATTGCAACAGTACAGCAACGGATATTTACAACCACTCAGCTTCTTTTCAAGGAAACTCACACAAACAAAGTATAGTGCAAAGTATAGTATGATAGAGAATTATTAGCTATTTATATGACTATCAAACATTTTCGATATATGCTAGAGGGACGAAATTTTCACGTTATCACGGACCATAAACTCCTCGTGTACGCATTCAAGAGGAAATCACATCAAATGTCGCCAAAATCCGTCAACTACTCTTCATTTCGGAGTTCACAACCGATGTACGTCACGTTTCAGACGCTGAAAACATTGTAGCAGATGCATTATCTCGCGTCGACACTATTGTGATGCCAACTAGTCTTGATATGCAGGAGATTGCAGAAGCTCAAGCCTCGGACGACGAATTGGAACAATCTTTGAAACTCAAAAAGTTTACCTTATCGGAAACAGCTAACATTTACTGTGACACTTTAGAAGAAGAGATCAGATCTTACATTTCTGGATCATTATGGAGAAGAGTTTTTGACATGGTGCATCAAATGTCTCATCCAAGCGGCAGAACAACTCACCGGAAAATTGCGCAAAAATTTGTATGATCCTCCATGCTAAAGACATTAAAGAGTGGGCTCGCACTTGTCTAGCATGCCAGCAATCTAAAATTCGGCATAACCATACCTCGCCTATCAAAATACCAGTACCAGATACTCGTTTCGAGCACGTACATACCGATATCATCGGTCCTCTATCTCCATCCAAAGATTTCAGGTATTTATTAACAATGATTGACCGATTTACTCTTTGGCCGGAAGCTATTTCATTACAGGATTGTACAGCAAACACGGTGGCGAAGATGTTTTTCACTCACTAAGTAGTCAGATTTGGAGCTCCACGCCTGATCACAATTGATCAGGGCTCGTAATTCGAAGCGCAACTTCGACGCATTAATCAAACTCGTCGGTTCTAAACGTTGTCGGATAATTGCATACCGTCCAAAATCTAATGGCATCGTCAAACGATGGCATTGCTCTTTAAAAACTGCATTAATGTGCCACGGTGAAACTGAATGGACTGATACACTGCCAGTAGTATTACTCGGACTGAGAACTTGTTTCAAAGAGGATTTAGGCACTTCTGTAGCGGAATTAATTTACGGCACTATGCTCAAAGTACCGGGTGAGTTTTTTCTCTGAAAAAATGTCGAACAAATTTTCGTCGAAGATTTCCGCGTAATTATGCAAAAGTTACAGCCTAGACCAACCTCTCATCATATTAGACCTAAGTTATTTTTCCATAAAGATTTGTATAACTGCTCTCATGTCTTCTTCAAAGTAAAAGGCAACAGACGTTCCCTGGACCAACTGTACATTGGATCGCGTAAAGTATTAGAGCGCATTTCGGACAAAGTCTTTGCTATAGAAGTCGACGGCAGATGCATCAACGCCACTGTCGATACACTTAAGCCCACTTATGTAATAATTCAAGACTCAGAAACTACTCCGTCCACTGCATCTCCGTCTTCAACTAACATTCCAGTGCAAGGTGAATCAGACATATCCTAGTCCAGCAACCAAGCGAAAGACTGTTAGTTTTAAGAATTAATTCGCGCAATATTACATTAAGCAAACGATCAACAAGTATAAGTTTCTGTTTTTCATTTAATTTTTTTTTTTTTGTTATTTTCGTTCTAGTGATAATGTAACCAGTATTTCTTTCTTTACACTAGTAGGGGAGTATTGTGGCGTTGCGAGCGTTCGTCGCGGTGCTGAAGTTCGTCCTTCTTTCCGGCTATTCCTCCTTTCGCTCTCTCTAGTATCATGGCGTACTGCGTGCGGACCTCGTGTAAGCCTCTGCGATAGTTAGTAAGTTAACTCGGAAGTTAAGGTTCCGAATCACTTTGTGTTCACTAGTGTTCACAGATCGACACCGATCACTGCTCACGTCTTTCGGTAATTGTTAGCGTCGTCGGATAAATATACATAATGTATATTTTCTTAATTTCCCGTATTCTAACCTAGCAACGCAATATCGGTATCCGAGCCGTGTTAAGCACGCAATCACGTCTCTATTTTTGCAATCTATATTTGTTAAATAATTAGTCAAGTTTGTATTAAACCGCCTTATGGCATAAGAGTCAGAATCAGCGAGTAGCATTCATTCGCAACCTAACGATTTCCTGCCAATTGTCTTTCGCCGTTAGTTGGTCATCGTCAGCGCCCAGACACACTCGGCGCCATATTGGGCACAGCAGCCGTACTAATAGCCACATGCTACTGCCCTCTGACAAAGTGGATTTAAACTATATAGCAACGTCCACTTGTCTTAGGATACATTGTCTATTTTTCAAGGCTGGAGATACACAAGGCTATCCATCCACTTTGTTAGAAGGCAGTAGTGCGCGGCATTTTGCATTTACAGATTTTGGACCGTCATGTCCTCTTTCAGGTTTCTCTCTGGTTAACCTGTCAAAATAGTATGCTGATGTGTGCGCATGTGCAAATATACGTCACGTGGTCACGCGGAGCGATTCTCGACGCATGTGTATAAGGCCGGGTTCACACCTTGGCGGAAAAGCGGAAAAGCAGAAGCCCATCAGAATTCACGGAAAGACCGAACCAGACAAGCGAAATGTACTGCTTACTACTACTGCGAATTCCGATTGGCTTCCGCTTTTCCGTTAAGGTATGAACCTGGCCTAATGTTACATCAAAATTGGAGGCCACTTTTTCAAACAAGTTAACAGTCTGTATATAAAATAGTCTGTGTGACGGAATTTAGTGGTCTGTTTTCTGTTTCTAGACTACACTAGCACTCTCTTTCTCACTTTCAACAAATATCAAATTGTGGAGACACATTCACACTTATACATACCCACACACACACACACACACACACACACACACACACACACACACACAATTCAATCATACTTCACCATGCTTTTATACTCGCTTAGACACACACTCCGCGACCAGCAAAATACCATGCTGAATTACCCATCTAGATAGTCATCACTCTTGGCGCTCTAACGACATACAAGCCAAGTCGGTCGTGATGAAAACATTGTATGTATTATTGAATAAACGAACATTGTTATTTTACAAATCCGAGTTTCCTCTAATACCTTCATTCATTATATGTAGCAATCCGCTACAAAATATATACTTATCTCACTTCAAGATCCAAAAGTGTACAGTAGTTCAACCACGAAAAACAGACTTAATACAAGGTGTAAGTAAAGGTGCCGTCCGATAGAACGGAAATTGACAACAGAACTTGCGGAATCAACACAACGAATCACAGTCGTTTCGCTATTTTCGCTATAATTTCCCCGTTACAATTTGCGGAATGAACGAAAGTTGCACATAACTTCAATATTATATGCTGTCGATGTATATAGCCATTGTCCACGTAATGCGATTGGTTACATATTGTTTTTTGTCTTCTTCATTAATATGGACACAGTAGTAGAATGTTAATTCGTTGATTATAGTAAATATAAATGTAGATATTAATCAGCAGCCTACAATTCCGTTTATTTTCTTTCTTTTATGTCCCACTGAGCGGTAAATGCGGAAGCGGAATCAAGTTTCAGCCAATCATGAGATAGTTTTACGATTATGTTAAAAATATTTTACTGCTAAAAAAGTTCTACTGTTTACCAGTTTGTTATATACATTATTATATTTACATTAAAATACTATTTTTATTATTACAAGTATTATAAATAACATAAAAAGTGATTTTATATTATTCTGCATGTTCCGTTTCTGCTTATTCCATTCAATGGGACATAAAGGAAACGCGTAAGAAACAAAACGGAGTGGCTGTGATTCGTCGTGTTGATTCGTTCCGTTGCCAATTTCCGTTCTATATTTCACGCTTACACTACTGTAGAAATTTTCTCAAGAATAGATAAGCGCAAATTATCCATATGGATACAAGAACATGTGAATAATAGTTTATGCAATTTATCAATTGAAGAAGCTGTAATATTGGGTGTGGGAGAAAGTTCGTGGTGATTTTTTTTAAATTGTAAAATTCAAATGTTTTTCTTAGAGTATTAAAATCAATTTATTTAAACCAAATTTATTTAAATCAAATATGCTCCATTATTTTCAATAATATTTTGCCATTTTTGAGGCAGAGCCATAATCTTATCGCGATAAAACTTCTGTGGTTTCTGGTCGAAAAAGTGCTGGTGCTTCAAGTGATTTTCACAGGCCTATTTTAAAGCCAGCTTTACACCATTAAGAAAGTTCTGCAGAGACCTAAACAAATGATAGTCTGAGGATGCTATGTCAGGATTATACGGTGGATGCATTAAGGTCAAGCTTTCGCAATTTTTGCCGAGTTATCAAAGATGTGTGTGGTCCCCCCTCGCGGGCTGCCACCTTGTCGTGGTGAGGGGGCTCCCCCACGGGTCGCTTGCGGCACGTGGGGGTCTAAGAGCAGCCTGTACGGACTCCTTCCCGACGGGAGGAGTCTGTACACCGGGTCCGGCACCCCAAGGGGGTCTCTCTCTCCTCGAGGGAGGGACCCCTGGGGGTCTCGTCCTTTCTAGGACGGTCCCCAATGTGCCGGTAGGGGTTGGCGGCCCTGACTTCAATCGCCCGGTGGCACGGCACCGTTAGGGGGAGTTTCTACTCCCTGCCCGTGCGGGTGTGGGCTTCGACCCCCACCGCGCTCGGGATCCCGTGGTGCCCTCCCCTCCCCTCGTTACTGGGGGTTGGGGTGGTCCCCTCGGGTCCCGGGCGCGGAACGTGTCGAGCGGGTGCTCCCGCAAGGCGGGTCGGCCCGTATGCCGGGTGCTCCTGGCTGCGGGCTGGCTCATGCCACTAGGGGGATGGGGTTCCCGAGAGCTTCGGCTTATTGCACCGGGGGCCTCTCCCGCCTCGAGAGGTGCGGACTCTGTCCGTAGGGGAGGACGGGGCCGCGCGGACTTCGGTCCGTCGCGGAACCACCCGTCTCTCCTGAAGGAGGGGGTCGTGCGGCCGCTCGGACGTATTCCGAGGCAGGGCGTGCGATCCCCGCCCCCTCCGGGCCGCTCGGACGTATTCCGAGGTCGGGGCCGGGGGAGGCGTCGAGTATTTGTGCCCGGTGTCTCCGCGACGGCGTCCCTTCCGAAGCGAGACACCGGGCGGCGCATACACGCTGGTCGCCACGGCGGCTAGGGTCCGGAAGGGGCGCCGCTTCCGTGACCTGAACCGTCCGTGGGGCCGCCCCGGGTGGCGCCACCCGCAGCGGTGCCCTCGAAGTCGGAGGCGAGGGACCCCCGAAACTCGTGAGTGGACTTGCCTTAAGTCCGCTCACGGGAAGTAAGGGGCCGGAGGCCAGTGTCCCCGATGACACATTCCGGGGACCCGAGCCATATGCCAGCTCCCCGGGGGAACTTGGGGCCCCCTCCTCTGGAGTTCCGGGGGAGGGGTGAGGGTACACCCTGGCTGGCGGAGCCGCTGCGGGCCGTGGGCATATTTCCAATGTCTTCATCATCTTATAATTTAATAAAAAACAACGTGGAGGAAACACGCTCTACTAAGAGCGTCGAGACGGAGGGTCGCTCAGACCTGAGCGAGAACCCTCGCAGGTCGCGTCCCGGCCCTGCGAGTAGCAAGGTCGGGGCGCGCGTGGAGGCGGCCACCTCTGAGGGCGCCCTTTCGAGAGTCGGTTCTACGGCCTCGTTGGGGTCCCTCGGAGGAGAGAGCCGTAAGAGGGTGGCCGAATTCATGGTCTCCTCCTCTGATTCCGAGGGGGAGTCCTCGAAAAGGTCCAGGGGAAGACCGGCTCTTAATCCTGAGCATGCCGGGAAATTTACGGCGGAGGCTAGAGCCAGGAAGGCGGACAAGGCCAAGGCCCGCAAATTGAAAGAGGATCACCGGGCCATCGTGGATCCGGAGATCGAGCCGTCCTCCACATCGGTCAGGAGGGCCAATAAGAAGGCCGTCGAGCTCGCCCTCGAGTTCGACGAGCAGCCGATTTGCGCAGTCGCCGCGGTCGCAACGCGCGAACTGGCGACCATTGCCAAATCGGTCGAGAGGTCAAAGAATATCAGGGGCGATATTGTGAGGGACATGTGGACGGCATACACAAAGCTGTCCGCAGCCCTCACGTCGGTCCTTGCGAGGACGAGCGATGACCAAGAGCTGGTGCTTCTCCGCTCCAGGGTTGCGGTCATGGAGCGCGACAGAGGGAAGTCTGCTTCCCGCGGTACGTCCGGAAAGGACAGAGCGCCGGGACTGGAGGGGGACTCGACCATGGAGTGGTCGGGTCTCGACAGTTCGACTGGCGCCCGTAGCCCTATAAGGACACGGAGTAGGACTGCTACCGCGGAGGGGGGGGAGCCGCGGCCCCCCGTGACGGTCACGGAGGAGGACCTGAGGTCGCCATACTTCAGGCCTCCTCTGCAGGGGGTTTCGAGACAGTTGAACCCCCTGGCGACCGTCGCGGACAGGGTTGCGCCCGCTGGTAAAAACGCCCCTCCTAGAAGGAAGCAGAAGACCGATGGACGGGACGACGAGGATGCCCGTATCGAACGGGTCCTCGAGAGGCTCCTCCCCCGCCTCCTGAGGGGAATGGGGGTGGTCCCAGCGACGGTGACGCCCCCAAAGGAACCACCCGCCAAGCGGGGCGGCCAACCCCCCGCAAAGCAGGGAGGACAGCCCCCCGCCAAGAAGGGAGCCAAGATCGCCAAGGCTGGAGGGAAGGCACCTGACGTGGCGCTTCCCGCCGCGAGAAGGGACCCGCCGCCCCCCGTGATCCCACCAACAGCTGAGGACGGAGGACGAGTGGCGGATGACAACGAGGCGACCTGGGCGCAGGTCGTCTCGAGGGCGGCGAAGAGGGCGGCCGCCAAGGCGGCGAAAACAACGACGGCGCCGCCCCGGCAGACGCTAAAGAGCGCCAAAGCGCCCGCGGCCCCCGCTCCCACCAAAAAGGGAAGCGGTGGAAAAATGAATGAGGGGGCAAGGAGGGGGAGCGCCGCCGTAGGCCCTCAAGTCTCCGGCAAGAAGGCTCCCCTTCCCAAGCTGAGATCGCCGAACTCCGCCGCGATCACGCTAACGTGTGCCGACCCTGGCACCTACCAGGAGGTGGTGTCAAAGGCGCGATCCTCGATCTCCCTCAAAGACGTCGGGATCGAGGATCTGCGCCCCAGGAGGGCCATCACCGGGGCCCTCATCTGGGAAGTCCGGGGACCGGAGAGCCGAGCAAAGGCGGATAGGTTGGCGGAGAAACTATCGGCCGTCTTTGCGAACAGGGACGACGTCAGGGTCTCTCGTCCATCGAAGACGGCTGAGATCCGGGTCTCCGGACTGGACGACTCGGCCACCCCCACAGAGGTAGCCGACGAACTGGCCAAGGCCTGCGGGCGACTCCCATCGCAATTTAAGGTGGGAGGAATCAACAGGGCCCCCAATGGGTTGGGCACCTGCTGGGTGCGGTGCCCCGTAGAGGCGGCCAAACAATTAGTGGCCGCTTCACGCATCAAGGTGGGGTGGTCGAGCTGCAAAGTAGCTCTGCTGCCGGCCCGGGGCCTCCAATGCTATCGATGCCTGGAGGCCGGTCACGTGCAGCAGAAGTGCACAAGCACGGTGGACCGATCCGGGTCGTGCTACCGGTGCGGGGGCATCGGCCACGCCGCTCGCGAATGCCGCGGCGAGGTCGATTGCCCCGCGTGTCGTGGGCTCGGCCGCCCCTCGGGGCACCGCATCGGCGGCGCCGGATGCGCCGCCGCCAAAGCGAAGGGGAGGAAAGGGGGGCAAAAGCCCAGTGGCCCCCCCACTGCAGTCGCGGTGCAGAACCCCGCGAAGACAACGTCGGCCATAATCGTGACCGAAGTTGAAATGGCTGACGGGGGGGAGTCACCCCTCGCGACGGCCGCTGACGTAGCCGACAGCAACAATGTCGGTGAGGGTGAGGAGCGAGGGACCAAGTAATGCCCCTCGCCCTCGCACATACTAACCTCAACCACTCGGCCGGGGCGCAAAGCATGTTAATGCAGTGCCTCGCCGAGTGGGGAGGGGGACTGGCCATCGCCGCAGACCCTTACCGAATACCGGAGAGTCACCCCAACTGGGCGGGGGACTCTCTGGGTCGAGTGGCGGTGGTCAGCCAGCACGCGCGCGACACCCCGCCGATGATTCCCATATCGGCGGGGGAGGGGTTCACTCTGGTAGAGTGGGGACCCATCGATGTAGCGGGGTGCTACTTCCCTCCTCGTCTAACGAGGGGGGAGTACGAGGACGCCCTGGAGTCTCTGGGAGAGCATATTCGACGACGCTCCCCCAGGCCCGTACTGGTGGGTGGGGACTTCAACGCCCACGCGTTAGAGTGGGGTTCCCCATCCACCGACTCCAGGGGCGACAGCACCCTGCTGTGGGCGGCGAGGCACGGTCTCGTCCTTCTTAACAGAGGCCGTGCCAGCACCTTCGTGGGGGCCCGGGGGGAGTCCATCGTCGACTTGACGTGGGCGACCCCTGCGGCGGCCATCAGGATCAAGGGATGGCGCGTGGACGCCGGCTCCCTAGGAGAGATGTCGGATCATCGCCTGATCCGCATGGAGCTGGTGTCCACTCCCGTGGAGGTGTCACTAAGACGCCGCCGACACGAGAAGGAACGTCGATGGGCCCTGCGCAAATTGGACCCCGGCGCCCTCGAGGTGAGCCTCCTTTCCTCCACCTGGCCGGAACCCAACCCGGCCCGCTCGGTGGAGGAGGAGGCCGATTGGCTTGGGGACGCCATGTCGCGCGCGTGCGACGCGTCGATGCCCCGCTGCCGACCTGTGGCGAGGAAGGCAGCCTACTGGTGGTCCGAAGAACTTGCTCAGCTAAGACGGGCCACCGTGGCTGCCAGAAGGAGTTACACTCGCCGCAGACGGCGCGGCACCGACGCCGAGGTGGAAATGGCCGCCGGGGCGCTCCGTGAAGCAAGGAGCGCCCTTAGGGCGGCCATTAGGAGGGCGAAGGCAGACGCTTGGCGCGAGCTAGTCTACTCCTTGGACAGAGATCCGTGGGGGCGGCCCTACAAGATTGTGACGAAGCAGTTTCGTCCGTGGGCCCCCCCTATAACGGAAACCTTGGACGCTCAGTTTCTGGACGACGTGGTGACCGCCCTCTTTCCCACCAGGGAAAAGGATATTCCCGAGAGGGTCGGTCGCCCGTCCGGATGGACGGAGGAGCTGAGCGTCACCGGGGAGGAGATGGTGAAGGCCTTCGCCCGCCTTAAGGGGAGACCGCGGGCACCCGGACCCTCCGGTATACACGGCAGGGTCTGGCTCGTCGCGGCCCCCATAGTGGGCGGCCGTCTGAGGCGGCTCTTCACGAGCTGCCTCAGAGACGGCATATTCCCCAGGTCGTGGAAAACGGCCAGGCTTGTCCTCCTCCGCAAGGAGGGCAAGCCAGCGGAGAGTCCCTCCGCTTATAGGCCGATATGTCTGCTGGACGATGCGGGAAAACTGCTGGAGCGAGTGATCGCTGCCCGCATCGTCCGGCACCTGTCCCGGGATGGTCCCAACCTATCCCGCGGTCAGTACGGCTTCCGGGAGGGCTTGTCGACGATAGACGCCGTCAGGCAAGTTCGGGCCCTCTCGGAGCAGATGACCGCGGAAGGAGAGGTGGCGTTGGCGGTGTCCCTGGACATCGCCAACGCCTTTAACAGCGTCCCGTGGGGCCGGGTGGTGGGGGCGTTAAGAGGACACCACCTCTTGCCCCCCTACCTGGTCGCCATCATAGAGGACTATTTCCGGGACAGGCAGCTGGAGTTCTACGACAAAATGGGACTCCAGCAGCGGAGGGACGTGTCGTGCGGCGTTCCACAGGGGTCCGTGTTGGGCCCCCTACTCTGGAACGTCGCGTACGACTACGTTCTCCGCGCGGCCCTACCTCCCGGCTGCCACGTCGTCTGCTACGCGGACGACACGTTGGTGGTGGCCGGGGGCCCGACCTGGGAGAGAGCCGTCGGTTCAGCAAACGTCGCAGTAGCGTGTGTGGTCGGTTCCATAAAGGAGTTGAGCTTGAGGGTAGCCCCCGCTAAATCGGAAGCTCTTTTCTTCCACGATGGAAGGAGCGGGGCGCCCCCTCGGGCACACATAGTGGTGGACGACGTCCGCGTCCCGGTGGGGCCCACGATCAAATACCTGGGCCTCACCGTGGATGGTCGCTGGGGCTTCGTCGAACACTTCGACGAGATAGCCCCGCGATTGGGCCGCCGAGCGGACGCTCTGCTCGGCCTAATGCCCAACCTTCGCGGTCCGAACGAGTCGGTCAGGCGGGCGTATATGCACGCCGTCCTGTCCGGGGCCCTTTACGGAGCCCCGGTATGGAGTGGGAAGGCTCTGGCCAGCCGCCGCATCAAAGAAAGGTTGCACAGCGTGCAACGGCGGCTGGCCCTTCGGATATGTAGAGCCTACAGGACGGTGTCATATGCGGCTGCCATGGTCCTCGCGGGGATCCCCCCTGCCGAGTATGTGGCTGACGCCCTGGCGGAGACCTTCGCCAGGATGAAGGCCATTCGGCTACGGGGGGGGATCGTAACCCCGATGACCGTAGAACGACTAAGGGGGAACGCCCGTCGGCGGGTCTTCGAAGAGTGGCGCGCCACTCTCGAAAACGACCCGCCGACAACGGGCGTCCGGACCGTGGAGGCCATCCTCCCCTGCCTCGAGCAGTGGGTAGCCAGGGGATGGGGCGGACTGTCGTTCCACGCGACGCAGGTGCTCACCGGACACGGATGTTTCGGGGAGTACCTGTGTCGCATAGGCAGGGAACCGACTGCGAGTTGTCACCACTGCGACGGGGACCGGGACACCGCGCAGCATACGCTGGAGACCTGCCCGGCTTGGGCGGGCGAGCGCGGTGTTCTGGTCCAGGAGATTGGGGAGGACCTCTCCCTGCCGGCTGTCGTCAAGAAGATGGTCGGCAGGGAGAGCGCTTGGAGGGCCTTCTCCTCCTTCTGTGATCGGGTGATGTCGCAGAAGGAGGAGGCTGAGAGGCAAAGAGAGAGGGCACCGGGAGGCCGTGGCCCTCTCCCGCCGCCGCCGCCGGGCGGCGGAGGTGGCGAGGGGGGAGGAGATGCGAGGGATGGTGGCGTTGGGGGACGACGTGGGCGCCGGCTCCAGCCGGGCCGCTCACGCCCCGGGTCACCGATCGCACGTACCCGCCGCCGGGACCGCCCCACTGGGCGAGAACGGCGGCGACCTCCTTCCCCCATTGCGGAGAGGACGGAGGAGGAGGAAATTGGAGTGGCGCGCGGGGGTGGTAGGGTCAGTGCACCCTCCACCTCCGCCGCCACCACCATCAGCGACGGCCCCGGGTCTCGGACACGGGGCGCTGTGAAGCGGCGGCGGTTAGCCGACCCTAGGGTCGAACCGCCGCCGGAAACAGGCTGACCCTACGCGCGCGCGGGGTGCAGCGGCTCATCATCTCCCGGCCGCGACGTATTCGCGCCCGGGCCGGTAGCCCTGCATCGCCGCGCGCGTGGGGTGCGCCGTGAGGACCTCTCGCGGCGCCAAGGCACGAGGGGCGCCAAACTCTAGAGATTGGAGCCCCTTGGGGGGCTGGGGATCCCGGCGGGGGCCGAGGTTCCCAACTCCCGCCCCCCAACAACAACCAAGGGGGCAGGCGCAGGGGGTGGTGTCCCCCCTGCGCCAGAAAATGGGCAGTCAGTGCCTTTGCACCGCCCGGGGTCGTCGTCTTTCGACGTTCAAAATCCCTGGGCGGGAATAAGATATCGGCACCAAGCCGATTGGCCAGAGGGGCTCCCAGAAGTATGCTGCACGCGTTCCTGGGAGTCCCTCAATTATGGCATGGTAAAGACACCCGGAGGGGTTTTAGTGGGTGCAAGCCCCACATAACCCCGGGCTCTCCCTCGAGACCTGGGGTATGCGTCAGGCATTTCCCCTCCGATATCAAAAAAAAAAAAAAAAAAAAGATGTGTGTGGTCGTGATGGAAGATGACACCCCTTCTGTTAATTAATTCTGGCCGCTTCCTCTCAATTGCTTGTTGTAATTTCTCCAGTTGTTCACAGTAGAGTTTGGAATTAATTATTTGATCGGGCGATAACAGCTAATAGTGAACGATTCCCTTCCAATCCCACCACATACACAACATCACCTTCTTCGTCGTCAATCCAGGTTTTGCGATTGTTTGTGTTTTCTCTTCTTCCTTTATCCACAATCTTTTGCGAGTTCGATTATCGTTCGATTATATACGCATGATCCATTTTTCATCACTAGTTATCATTCTCTTCAGAAATAGCTCAATTTCATTCCGTTTCAGTAACGTATCACAAATGTTAATTCAGTCCATCATGTTTTTAATACTCAACTCGTGAGGAAAACATCGAGCTTCTTTTTGTATCCAGCTTTCTGTAAATGATTTAAAATTGTTTTGTGGTCGATGCCTAGTTCCCTGGCAATCTCTACAGTGGTCACATGCTTATCACGCTCGACTTTTTCCATGATTTCATCGGACTTTTCAGTAATTGGTCGACCGGAGAGAAGTTTATCTTTCACATCGAAATTTCCAGTACGAAAACGAGCAAATCATTTCCGTGCTGCTGATTTTGATAGAGTATCTTCATCATAAATAGCACAAATTTTTCACAAGCCTGTGCAGCGTTCTTGCCTTTATCGTAGTAATACTGCAAAATGTAGCGAATTTTTTCCTTATTTATTTCCATTTTCAAAATAAAATAACTTTTGATCCACTTCACCGATTTCAATCTTTTTCAGCTCAAAACAAAGGTTGAAATGTCACTTTTTAAACGCACGTCTAGTGTTGTTGATGCGATTAATAATTACCGAGTGCTGAGCATTTAATGTCATCTAGTGGGAAATACACAGAAAATCTATTTATTATTAACATAATACATCAAATTTTCTTGATTTCTTAACTTTTTAACTTTCTAAACTTATGATTTACAACTTGTACACGACATATAATTTATGTGACAGATATGCAAAAAAGATCTCATCCTTACTGGGACATGTAAGATATACAAGATATACAATGCATTGTAATCATCGTAGTCGCCTAGATAACCGCTGTGGTTTGTCTTTTAGATCGCCTGTGAACGAGAATATTGACACTGAATACAAAAGAAAATAATTCGTAAAAATATTATTCAATTTGATATTAATAAATAGATTTTCTCAATATTAATAAATAGATGTTCACGTTTTTGTGCTTCTTTTCAATGCTATTACGTGGGCAGAGAGAAACCTTGACGTGGATTAGATGAGGACAATCAATCAAAGTTGAAAATACGAAAAAGCCCGGGATGTCCACTCTCAGGTTTCTCTCTAATATTAGCAATTGCAAAGGCTGTGTCACCTCTTTATATAAAAGCTATATAAATGCTGTATAAATAATCCATACTAGAGAGAAACCTGAGAGAGGACATGACGGCCCCAAAACCTGTAACCGCAAAATGCTTGTGGCTACGTTGTGGCTGCTGTGCCCAATGTGACGCCGAGCGTGTCTGGGCGCCGATGATGACTAACTAACGGCGAAGGACAATTGGCGAGAAATCGTTAAGTTTGCAAATAAATGTTATTCATTGGTTCTGATTCATATGCCATAAGGCGGTTTAATACAAACTTAAATGATTGTTTAGAAAGTACAGATTACAAAAGACGTAGAGACGTGATTGCGTGCGTATGATGGCTCGGATATCGGTATCGCATTGCTTAGAATACGAGAAACTAAGAAAATCTACAATATGAGCATTTATCTGACGACGCTAGCAAGTACCTAATGACATGAGCAGTAACCGATGTCGATCTCGCAATGAATATAGAGCGATTATTAATCTTACCGAGCTTAACTTATAATCTATCGCTGAAGCTTATAAAAGATCCGCACGCAGAATGCCATGACACCAGAGAGAGTGAGAGAAAGGAAAGTCGGGGAAAAAGAACTAACTCGAGCGCCGCAACTAACGCTTGCAATGCCACAATATTCCCCACCCAGTATAAACGTTAAGGAAAGAAATACTGATTAAATTATCACTAGAACGAAAATAAAAGAAAATAAAATTAAATAAAACAAACAGAAACTTATGCTTGTTAATCACTTAATGTAATATTGCGCGAATTAATCCTTAAATCTAATAGTTTTTCGCTTGGTTGCTGGATCAAGATATGTCTTTGGTTTACATTGCACTGGAATGTTAGTTGAAGACGAGGACGCAGTGGACGGAGTAATTTCTGAGCCTTGAATTATTAAATAAGGCTTAAGTCTACCGACAGTGGCGTTGATACATCTGCCGTCGACTTCTATAGCAAAGACTTTGTCCGAAATGCGCTCTAATACTTTATGCAATCCGATGTACAGTTGGTCCAGGGAACGTCTGTTGCCTTCTACTTTGAAGAAGACATGAGAGCAGTTACACAAATCTTTATGGAAAAATAACTTAGGTCTAATATGATGAGAGGTTGGTCTAGGCTGTAACTTTTGCATAATTACGCGGAAATCCTCGACGAAAATTCATGGGTCGCTCGACATATTTTCAGAGGAGAAAAACTCACCCGGTACTTTGAGCATAGTGCCGTAAATTAATTCCGCTACAGAAGTGCCTAAATCCTCTTTGAAACAAGTTCTCAGTCCGAGTAATACTACTGGCAGTGTATCAGTCCATTCAGTTTCACCGTGGCACATTAATGCAGTTTTTAAAGAGCGATGCCATCGTTTGATGATGCCATTAGATTTTGGACGGTATCCAATTGTCCGACAACGTTTAGAACCGACGAGTTTGGTTAATGTGAAGCTGCGCTTCGAATTGCGAACCCTGATCAATTGTGATCAGGTGTGGAGCTCCAAATCTGACTACCCAGTGAGTGAAAAATATCTTCGCCACCGTATTTGCTGTACAATCCTGTAATGAAATAGCTTCCGGCCAAAGAGTAAATCGGTCAATCATTGTTAATAAATACCTGAAATCTTTGGATGGAGATAGAGGACCGATGATATCGGTATGTACGTGCTCGAAACGAGTATCTGGTACTGGTATTTTGATAGGCGAGGTATGGTTATGCCGAATTTTAGATTGCTGGCATGCTAGACAAGTGCGAGCCCACTCTTTAATGTCTTTAGCATGGAGGATCATACAAATTTTTGCGCAATTTTCCGGTGAGTTGTTCTGCCGCTTGGATGAGACATTTGATGCACCATGTCAAAAACTCTTCTCCATAATGATCCAGAAATGTAAGATCTGATCTCTTCTTCTAAAGTGTCACAGTAAATGTTAGCTGTTTCCGATAAGGTAAACTTTTTGAGTTTCAAAGATTGTTCCAATTCGTCGTCCGAGGCTTGAGCTTCTGCAATCTCCTGCATATCAAGACTAGTTGGCATCACAATAGTGTCGACGCGAGATAATGCATCTGCTACAATGTTTTCAGCGTCTGAAACGTGACGTACATCGGTTGTGAACTCCGAAATGAAGAGTAGTTGACGGATTTTGGCGACATTTGATGTGATTTCCTCTTGAATGCGTACACGAGGAGTTTATGGTCCGTGATAACGTGAAAATTTCGTCCCTCTAGCATATATCGAAAATGTTTGATAGTCATATAGATAGCTAATAATTCTCTATCATATGCACTATATTTTGTTTGTGTGAGTTTCCTTGAAAAGAAGCTGAGTAGTTGTAAATATCCGTTGCTGTACTGTTGCAATACCGTACCGATTGCTTTGTCTGAGGCGTCTGTTTGCAACAAGAGTGTTGCCTTGCTGTCTAGAAATGCGAGCGAGGTAGCTTGAGCGAAATGTTCCTTAACTCGTTGAAAGGATTGTTTGAGCTCAGGAGTTCATTCTATTTTCGCATTGTTGTTGCGTTTACGTCCCGAAATTGCATTTAGCAATGGCGCTTGCATGCTTGCGAGATCTTTGAAAAACCGGTTATAGAAATTGGACATTCCTAAGAAACGTCGAAGTCCTTTGATTGTAGCTGGTTCCTGAAATTCAACAATAGCTTGGACTTTTTTGGGTAAAGATTTGATGCCTTCAGCCCTAATTGTATGTCCCAGGAAGCTAACATTTTTCTGTCCGAACACACATTTATTCGGATTGATTGCTATGCCATGCTGAAGTCTGTCGAATCTTTTTAGATGCTCCTTATGCTGTGTTTTGTCCTGCGAAACGATTAAAATGTCATCGATAAGTAAAACAGAAGTCAAGTCCTACAGTTACCCGATCCATAAATCTTTGAAAAGTTTGTGCTGCGTTAAGAAATCCGAATGTCATATAAGGAAATTCGAAAAGTCCGAACGGTGTGATTGCAGTTTTCGGAATATCCGATTCGCGGACTGGAATCTGTTGGTATGCACTAGATCTACCGTAGAGAACACGGTTTTGTCATATAGGAAATTGAATAATGATCTGGCAAGATTACCTCATTGAATTTGCGGTAATCTTCACACGGACGCCAATCGCTATTCTTCTTCTGCACGAGATGTAAAAAACTAGCCGAAGGGCTCTTGGAAGGTCTACATAAATCTTGTTGCATCATGTACTCAAACTCTTGTTTAGCTGCTTTGAGTTTTCCTGGACAGAGTCGTCTGGCTTTGTTTGACACTGGAGGACCCATTGTTTTGATTACATGTTCCACTCCGTGTGCGGTTTGTTTGTGCGTGATCGATGTTCTAGTTATTTCAGGAAACTTACTTAGAATCTCTTTGTATAGGCAGTCGTCAGCAAACGCTATTAACCGAGGAATAGTTTTATTGACAAGTTGAGCAGAGACTTTAAGAAATGTGTTACCGTCAATTAAACGCTTGTGCCGTATGTCAGGCAGCAAGTTAAAACGTGCTAGAAAATCTGAGCCGATAATAAAGGTGTCCTCGTCGATGATTATGAAAGGCTATTGAAAAACACGACGAAATAATTTTTGTCCATACGTAGGGATGATCGTTCCGTTTGCAGCGTAGAGTACCTATTTGCTAATGTGAATACGATCGCGTCTTGAGACAGGAATGGTCGAAACATCCGCTTCAGTGTCCACCAAAAATCTGATGCCAGTAACAGGTCACACGGTCTCTGACTATAAGACGGGGAGCTGCCACGACCAAACTAGCTGCCGCCGGGGATAGTTCAGCCTCTAGGTTTCCTGTTTCGCTGGCTTCCAGCTGCAGGGTTGCATACACTTGGTAGCTTTTCCGCCAAAACGTCGATGATACCAGCACGGTTTTTCGATTGTGATCTTGAACGGTTTCTGCGACGAGAATTCCTCAAGACCTGTGATTTGTCACGCGATAAACGAGTTTCCAATTTCTCCATTCGATCTAGGAGCGCGGATATTTGCGAATCCGCCGAATTGGCTTTTGTCGGTGTAACTGCTGCGGCAGCGTTAACGCCAGTGGGTAGCACATCTGTTATTCGGTCTGTTAGTTGCGATAGCTCTTCGAGTTCGTGCTTGGTAACTGTTAATATAGCCTGCACTTGTTGTGATAGGCGCTGCAGCCATAAAGATTTAAGCACTTCTTCACGCCATTTTGCGCAAGATCTCTCATCCAATCATTTGCGACGGGCGGCGGTCACCTAGATCAACCTCGTTTAATAACCTACGCAATTTCTTTTCGGCGCTATCCGCGAAGCTTTTAACTAACCTGTTTTTGAACGCGGCATATCCATCGCGGGCGGATTAAATACGATATCGCTAACTTCGGTCAAAGAATCGTCGTCAAGGCATTGTATCACATAATTGTATTTTGTTTCACAGTTATATCCGCGGTGAGGTATTGAGCTTCCATTTGTCTGAACCATAGGTCAGAACCATAGGCTTCGATTTCCAGAACGGTGTGGATCTGATTCCGACTTGCGTAAGTGCAGGACTTCAATTATACGCGGCGATGCACCGCTGTCCTGATTGCCCGAGGAAGGATCGCCTGAACCACTAGTCATGTCTGCGGCTTGTTAGAACGCGCGCGTTAAGTTAAACGCTACGCAATCACGTCGGGGTCACCAATTTGTGACTACGTTGTGGCTGTTGTACCCAATGTGGCGCCGAGCGTGTCTGGGCGCCGACGATAACTAACGTCCAAGGACAATTGGCGGGAAATCGTTTTGCAAATAAATATTGGTTCTGACTCATATGCCATAAGGCGGTTTAAAACAAACTTAAATGGTTGTTTAGAAAGAAATCTGTCGCGGTGCGTCCGAATAATTTTTATAGACCACAAACACCGTGTCGCGAGTACCAGCCGATGTATCGCAAGAATGGCCGAACGCTGCCGAGCGCTACCCGTGACAGATTTCGAGCATATCATATATATGAGGTAAAAACTGCTCGGTAAAAACATACGAACCAAACCGAGCTTCACCGAATCCGCGGCGCTACCAAAGTCGGTAATATAAAAGGCCGCGGATTTTTACAGTGGGATTTTTTGCTTCGATTCCTATCCAGTGACCAGATCCTACCGACTCGAAAGCACTTCGAATCCGCTACGAGCAGTTTCCTACCACAAGATTCCGGCCGACACCGCGTTCAGAGTGTGGAAGCGTACTTCGCCTCCGCTGGGCGTTCTCAGCACCCGTGGAAACCGACTCTCACTATATCCGCCAGTAGACGCGACTAAGAGGTAGGAAGTACCCTCCATTGGGAGTTCCCAATAGTTGAAAGGTCCCACCTAAAGCTTTATACACTCCGCAACCAGACAGGGGGTAAAGTTTTCTTCACCTCTGCCGGGTGTTCTCGGCCGCCGATCGCACCAACGCACACGTTCAGGTGGACCATAGGCATTTGAAATCCGCGACGCGCTTCACGCTGCCGGGCCGCAAATCCGTATCGGTGTGTACCCACGCCACGTCAACATCCGTTTCGCGCTACCGCGCCGTGACACCAGGGCGCACCAGCAATCGGCTTCGAGCATTAGAACAGCGAGGTGCGACACGCGCTGTCGTCATTGTACTATTAGTTTTATTTTATTGTATTGTATTCAGAGCTTTATGTTTGTATCGTGGTAAATAAACGTAATAAAACGTATTTGATTTCTTACTGCTCCGTTCAATACGTTATTCGGAAGCACCTTCTCTCTCTAACGAAACTTTCGTTCCCGGCCCGAAAATAAATTCGTCCGAGCTATTTCGCGCAACGGAAGTTAGGTTGTTTCAATATAATACTTACATATTATGGTTTTATAAATCTTGCATTATTACGGAGACATTAAAAAACATTTTGGCTTTTGAGTAATGAACTGCTGTCACATGTGGAAATATACAACGTCAATTACATGTTATATGATTGTTAATTATTTCCATTTATTTCCCATACAGCACAGAAAGATTGCAGAAACATTGCAGAATGATTTCACTGGAACAGCGCAATATTGCATGGTGGTTGCGAAACGTTGCTGAATCATTGTTGCAAAATTCCAACAATGTTAAGATGTCCGCTTTTTGTTACATTGCAACAAAATATTCCAGCAATATTGCAATGTAATTATTTGGATAAATTTTTTACGAAGACTCTCTAAAATGAAAACTATTTCTATGCATATATCTCACTAACTTTAATTTTTCTACAAATCGCATTTCTAGTAATATGTACTTTCCAAAAACAATTTTTTATGATAAAATCATAAAATATTCCAATAAATATAGTATTATTCTGAAGGATAAATTTATTCGTAAGGAGCATGTATGTGTGTGCCCCGAACAAACTACAAATATTATCTACATTAATATAATAATATTATCTACATTAATATAATAATAACGATGCGGAAAGACTTGCCGCGCGACAAAATGCGACAAGGTAACCAATAAATTTACAGCTCCTAATATGTTCATTGATTACCACGTCGCATTTTGTCGCGCGGCAAGCATTTCTGCATACAATGTGCAGAAGTCATAATCCATATAGCACAGAAGATTGAAGCAATATTGTTGCAATGTTGTAATATTGCAGATTGTAATGTAACAGTTAATTTTTTAAATTAATCAGGTTAATTTTTTAAATTAGAATCTGGAAATTCTTGTTCTATATATTTCGTAAGATAACAGTTGGCGTTGTAACATTTTTGTACGATGCACTTTCACATGATGAAAGAACACATTTATTACATAGTTATATTACACGACGATTGAATTTAATGTCAGATATATGTAATTCTGCGTTTTAAGAATATTGTGAATTTACTGAAGATGGCCAGATTGTGGCCGAAAAACATCTAATGTTTTATTAATGTAATGATAATTAAATATCACAAACAATCTTGTGCGGTGATTTTTATGTTCTTCTTTTCATAAGTTATAAAATATATGTCTACATATGTAAAATTTAAAAAATATATATATCTGCACATAAAATTTACAATTAAGTACAAAATATAATGATTATAATATAAAATGTATATTGATTAATTCTTTTTCTGTATCTTTTTTATTTATGTCACAAATTATATTTCAAATTATATTCAGTAATAATTAAAAATTTTTTTAAATAATAGTTGCAAATACATTGCGTTGCAACATTGTTACAACATTACAATGCACAATCTTACTGAAGACGGACATTTTTATGCTGCTATAACATTGCAACAATGTTGCAAATACATTGTGCAATCTATTTGCAATATTACAATGAGATATATTTGCAATCGTTTTGCAATCTTTCTGTACTGTATGGGAAGTATGCATACTTTTAATGTTATAAAATTTTATATATTGCCGAAAAATTACAATTTTTTCTCTGCAGTTATTATCTCTATTAATAATCAAACTCGGATGATAACATTCAAATCACAGTTTTAAATAAAAATTGAGTATTATTAAGTTTTAAACATATATATATGTTTATGAAATTAATAAATCATGAAATTAGTACCGTATTATCAGTTCTTACTTTTATAATCACTTAAATATTAATAGCATGCAACTTCCATAAGCTCCGATAGTATCTCGTCGGTGACATAGTGCAGTTCCGCTATATTGACAAATTGAAAATTATATATTAACCAAATTGAAAAAATCATGATGTAAGAATACAAGGAGCGGAATCCATAGACATTGCTCAAGATTCGAGATCTTAAGCTAATGCATGAACCAATCAGAAAGCCATATTAGTATCTTAAGACATTGCTTGAGAATTAAATCTTTTATTTAAATTTTTGTAATATTTAAATTTTATAATATTATAAATTTTATAATATTTTAGATTTATTTAAATCTTGAGATTAAAGCCCTAAAACACAATGCGACATAACAACGACAAGAATATATATAGCCATAAGAATAACATGGAAATAAACGATATATAATTGTCGCCTCTCGTTGCACAAGGCCGTTGAAGAAATAAAAATTAAGTTAATCAATATGATTTCATATATAAACTGTAGTATATTCTTCCATCTGCTTCAAGGTTATAGTACATATAAACAGAATAAAAAATCTGAATCAATCTGAACACTGATTGGTGGACTATAAGGTGATAGATACAGAATTTCAACTCGTTGGAAATTTAGCGCTATTGCCTTATTCCGTGTTCCTATGTGCATTGACATATGCATTTCCATATGTTGGATTCCTCTGTTCCTATCGCTATCGCTATTGCTATCGCTATTTCTATCGCTGTCGCTGTTGCCTCGCATTGTGTTTAGGACTTAAGAACGGACTATAGATTCCGTCCAAGTTGTATCATTGCACATAATGGCGATAGCAATTACTGGAAACAACCAATCAAATTTTAACCACAATTCACTCTTCTACTACGCATCCTCGGGAATGATACTCCTTCGTTCGAGTCGCACGCTCCAACATGCCCAACGCGCTTCAATACGCTCGTGTCACCGGAACCAATATGGCGATTAGATGTTCGCGTCGCGTTAGAACATATTCCATGGATCAATTAAGAGCACGCTCTATGTGCCTCACCTCAAAAGGTTGGGGCATATTATGCACACATGGTTGAAAACGAATTGTGTCGAAAAAAAGTATTTCAGATTCATTTATTTTGTATAAAAATGCATTTAATAAATGCGTTTTTGATATAAATTTAAATATAAAAATATAATATAACAATAATATAATATAATATTGATAAAATAAAATAATAAAATAAAATAAAAAATATAATATAATATAATATAAAAGTATATTATAACTTTTATATTTATTAAAAATACATTTTGTTCAAAGATTGACATCGTATATTGTTTCGACCTTCGAGCAATCGTGACGTCCGTATTTGTGTACTTCCGCATACGAATGTTCAAAAATAAGTAAGAAAACTGTAACGACTTAAGGTGAAATCACACAGTGGAATAGGATTGCGGAATAGAGAATGTGTCATTGAAACAACCACTCAACGCTATTCTGCATTTGATGTTGCGGAATAGCGAAAGCGTCATTGTTCTTGTAATAGACTGTCGTATTTTGAGAAGTTAAAATAATTTAATGCTAATTGATATAATGGAATTGCGTAATATCGAGATGAATGAAGCAAAATGACAAAATCTGAGTGCATAAATATAGATACCAAGATCAAAAAAAAATAATGATGCGATTTCAGTATACCCTTTCCCGCACTTTTCCATCACACCAGTTTTGTGTGCTTCATGCGGAAAAATGATAGTAAATGCGTTAAAGCAGTTCAAAAAATTATTATAAGATTATAAATATAAATTGTAAAACATTAAATACTACAACAGTGATAATTGTTTTTACAATTTGAAAAATTATATTTCATTTTAATAAGCAAATTATTAACATGAAGTTAGTAGTTTTTAAATTATATTCACGCTGGATATGTCTTTGATGCATGTGAATATAGCACACAAAACTTGCGTGATGGAAAAGTGCGAAATAGCGCTGATTGGTTGCTTTAATGACACATTCTGTAGTCCTATTCCGGATCGTGTGATTCCACCCTTATTGTTGCCTCGTTCCGTACAGTGTTGTTAAATGGATCGGGTTTCAGTCGCATGCGCGTCCAATATATTATATAAATATATTTAATATATTTCTATATATATATGTATACATATGTAAAATATATTTAAATTTTCAACATTTTTGAAAAAATTTTACATAGGCGATTAATGATCTTCTATTTACTATAAACCGATACATTTCTGAAGCTACATTAGACGCACATGCGTCTGAAACCCGAGCCGATTTAACAACACTTTGGCTCCGCATAGGCCGCTGTTTCCATGCTGATTGCGGGGATCAATAGCGTTATCGAAAATCGAATCCGTGAGCTTCCCAATTCGTGTGCGTGAACGCAATTTGAATGTGGAGAGCAACGAGCGAAGACGCGAGGCGATCCCAGTGTGTGTCACGAACCAGCTAATAAATAAATATCTTTGTCACTGTGTCAGGAGATCGAAGGCTCTCGAGCCGGTAGTAAATGATTCTTCGAATCGGATATACGGAAACGGATCTACGGAAGCGGATCAACGGAAAAACGAAAACCCTATATCGTGTAGTGCCTATATCGTTCCTCGCTCTCTTATTCGAGTCTGCTCGCTCTCCACTCGTTCTCGAGTCACGTTGACGCCGCAATGCATCTCGTTTTCTTCGTAACTCTCACATCGGCGCGTTTCGTTGTAGCAGTGGCTCGCACATTGATGCCGCAATGCGTATCCTACTGTAACAGTGACTTTCGCGACGACACCGCAACGCATCTCGCTCGGTCAATTTGACTCTCTCGTCGACGCCGCTGTGCATCACGTTCGGTTAAAGTGATGCACAGCGGCGTACTCTCTCGTACAGTGATGCGCTATTGTGGGAATTATTCCCACACGGGAATGTTTGTGCGCATGCGTAAGCTGCCGTTGCAGTTTCGTATTGGCTGCTGTCACATCGTATCGGCGATACGCTACTTTCGTGACGATGTCGCAACGCGTCTCGCTCGATCAAGGTAACTTTCTTGTCGACGCCGCTGTGCGTCACGTTCGGTTGAAGTGACTCTCTCGCGACGATGCCGCAACGCGTCTTGTTGTCAAAGTGCGTCTTTCTCGCCAACACCGCATGCGTTTCATCTCGTATGCTAATTCTACAATGGTCTGTTCTACAGTCGTATGTGGGAGTCGAACGTCGTACGCATGCGCACTGGATTGTCGGCTGTCGAATGAAGTTGTCGCAAGTCGGCTGTTATTGTCGGAATAGAAGATGGTCAATTCTTTTCCGACTACGACTAGACGAAATATAACTTTCGAATAAACGAACACTTTGTGTATGGATAAACAGATATTTTTATACGGATATATGAATATATTTATATTATATTATGGAATCACTGAATGTAGATAAAATAATTATTTATTTTGTTCGCGAAAATCATTACTTGTATGATAAACGCGATGTGGATTTTAAAAATGTTAGCAAAAAAAGAGATCTGTGGCAACAAAATCCACAAATTTGAGAAACTGTTATGATATAAATATGTCAAGTAATTTTTTGTTCATTAAATTATTATTATTTAATATAAAAATATTTTATAATTTAATTCTTTTGTGTCAAATTTAAGAAATGCCTATAAGAGCTGATAATGGGTGAATTTGTGTATATAAATTTAATAAATTTAATAACTATAAGTTTAATAACTTGAATAATATACGTTTCGATCATCGTTTTGATCCTTTTCAATATTATAAAACTAATTAAATTAATGCATAGTAGTCATCAAGCAAGTGGAGTCGTATTATTCTACAATCATATAATTTGCGTCCAAATTAATAATAAATTTGAATATGTATTCAATATCCATTTGTTCCGATCTTCCGACTTCGACTCAATTGTAAGAATAGCAAGTCATATTCATGTGCGACATACAATATACGACAAATGACTAGCGACAGCCGACATCGACATACGACTAATTGTAGAACGGACCTGAAGTTGATCAATAGCCAACTTGTACGACTAACGCTTGGCCAACTTCATTGATTAAAATAAATCGTAAAAACAAACGTGGTTATAAATTTAACAAATATAAAAAGAAGAGCATAAAGTTTGTGATATTTAATTATTATTACATCAATTAAAACATTAAACGTTTCAGCCACAATCTGGCCATTTTCAGTAAATTAATAATATTCTTAAGACGCAGAGTTACATCAAGTTGACATAAAATTCAACCGTCGTGTGTTATAATTATATAAACGTGTTCATTTCTATGAGAAGCTGCTTCGTATACTAATGTTAAAACGTCCAAAGTCATATCACGAAAAGTGTAGAACGAGAATTTCCAGATTCTAATTTAAAATAAATTTGTATATTATTAATATCTTCTAATCAGAATATAAAAGAATAGAATCGTTACCTGTTTTACAGCAAAAAATATAACGATGAATCTCAAGTACATCCTTTGCACAGATAGAAATTTGTCGTGACATTGTGTGTTATTATTAGTCATAACGTATATTTTACCACTATTTATATATATGAGTCAATAGTTTGGAAAGTTCTAGAATTATTTATTAAGTGCGACAGAGATCTTTCTTTAGAAGAGGAAGATAAACATCAGGCAAACTTTCCGTGTCACTTTGCTTATTGATACCACTTATTTGGCCTTTTATATGTATCATTTCTGAAATTCTTCTTTTCATTAATGATTGTTCTATATCTAAAATTCTTATGTTATCCCAATCCAATTCATGCATCTCATTCAACCGTACTTTTTGTGCACCTTTGATTTCAAAAAAAGTATCAACTAAAAATATGATGTCTAACAAAATCAAGTTATAATATTAATATTGATCCTGACAGTTTTAATACAAATTTTGACATTGTAAATACTAACGAACAATGGCTCATAAATCTTAGCAAGACTGAAATTTCAAAAAAAGCCAAAGTAGTATTGCAATTAGGTTAACAATTTAATTTACCCAATAAAGTAGTCAGCAAAGAAAGAATTACACGTGAGTTCATAAAACACGTCGAACACAATCTGTTCAAAGCTGACGAGCAAGTTTGTAAAATTGTCAGGAATGAAACATTCCAAATTCTTAAATTAATTAATAATTGTGACACTGAATCGGTCGAAAACAAAATTATATGAAGGTGTTAAGGAAGTTAAGCGATTTATCTCAGAGAATCCGGATATTCTAATCACGAGAGCGGATAAAGGAAATATCACCGTAATTATGAATCGGGAAAGTTATAAGGAGAAAATGTACGAGATTCTCAATGATCAGACTACATATAAATTAATAAATAAAGACCCTACTAATAAAATAACTTTGGAAATTAGTAACTTATTAAAAAAGTGGAAAAACAAGGGGTACATTGATCTAAATGTATACAAAAAATTATATGTATCTGATGGCGAACTTCCGAGTTCTTATGGACTGCCAAAAATTCATAAGGAAGGTCATCCACTAAGATTGATAGTTAGCTGCATTAACAGTGCTTTTTATCCACTGGTGACCTTGTTAAAAGAAATTATAGACAATTGTAATAAAAATAATTTCAGTTACGTAAAAAATAGTTTTGATTTAGTAAATAAACTTAATGGAAGGGTAATCGATAAAAATTTTAGTATTATATCATTTGACGTGGTCTCCATGTACACGAACATTCTGACAGATTTAGTATTAAAAAGCATTGAACGTAGATGGAACTTGATTGAAAATAAGACTTCGATTCCTTTACATGAGTTTATTAAGGCAGTTATGATCATAATTAACTCTACATTTTTTAAATTTGATAAAAAAATATTTAAACAGATTTTTGGCATGCCAATGGGCTCTCCTTTATCCCCTATATTAGCGAACATAGTTCTACAAGACTTAGAACAAGAAATTATTACTGCGAATAATATTATCTCGTCTTTTTATTTTCGTTATGTGGATGACATTGTGTTAGCTGTACATAAAGAAAAGGTTGAAGGAGTTCTGGAATCATTTAACTCATATCATGAGAGGCTTAAATTTACGGTTGACTTTGGCGATGAAAACGGCATTAATTTTCTAGACGTTAAATTAATGATACAAGAAGGAAGTATTATCTTTGATATGTATAAAAAACCTACTAATTCTGGGAGATATTTAAATTATTTTTCGAATCATCCGTTAGTACATAAAAGAGGAGTAATCATTGGGCAACTTGATAAAATTTTGCTTTTATCCCATCCTAAATTTCATGAAAAAAACATCTCTGATTTAATTCACACTCTTTTAAATAATGATTATCCTCTTAAATTCGTATTTTCAACAATTAATAATAGAATAAAAACATTGGAAAATAGAATTAATCTAAATCAAAATCGCGATGAAAATAATAATGAATATGATTCTAATGCGAATTCAAAGAAAAAATTTTTCACGATACCATACTTAAGCAAGATTTCGGAAAAATTCAAAAAACTTTCATATATTCATGGTTTTAATATAGCTTATAAACCTATGAATAAATTGAATACATTTATAAAGACAGGAAAGGATCCCTTGCTTAAGGATGACCATTGTGGAATTGTGTACAAAATTAATTGTTTAAACTGCGAATCGTCTTATGTTGGCCAAATTAAGAGGAAATTAAAAACTCGTATAAAGGAACATAAGGCTGATATAAGAAAATCTACTTCCGAGATATCAGTGATTTCACGTCACCGGTTGAATGAGATGCATGAATTGGATTGGGATAACAAAAATTTTAGATACAGAACAATCATTAATGAAAAGAAGAATTTCAGAAATGATACATATAAAAGGCCAAATAAGTGGTATCAATAAGCAAAGTGACACGGAAGGTTTGCCTGATGTTTATCTTCCTCTTCTAAAGAAAGATCTCTCTCGCACTTAATAAATAATTCTAGAACTTTCCAAACTGTTGACTCATATATATAAATAGTAGTAAAATATACCTTATGACTAATAATAACACACAATGTCACGACAAATTTCTATCTGTGCAAAGGATGTACTTGAGATTCATCGTTATATTTTTTGCTGTAAAACAGGTAACGATTCTATTCTTTTATATTCCGATTAGAAGATATTAATGATATACAAATTTATTTTAAATTAGAATCTGGAAATTCTCGTTCTACACTTTTCGTGATGACTTTGGACGTTTTAATATTAATATACGAAGTAGCTTCTCATAGAAATGAACACGTTTATATAATTATAACACACGACGATTGAATTTTATGCCAACTTGATGTAACTCTGCGTCTTAAGAATATTATTAATTTACTGAAGATGGCCAGATTGTGACCGAAACGTTTAATGTTTTAATTGATGTATAATAATAATTAAATATCACAAACTATATCTTGTGCTGTGGTTCCTTATGCTCTTCTTTTTATACTTATTTCATTGATTAAGTCTAAGACTTCCGACTACAGACTCATTGTAAGATTAGCAGTAAAAGTGACTTTCAAGTCAAAGTGTAACGTACCACCATTAAGTGAATCTCATGGCGAACAAAACAGCGAATCTGCTTCTCCAGCAGAATTACAATATCTGCTCGTCCAAACGAGTATTAGTGAATTTCAAAAAACTTTGGCGAACACAACGGCGCCGAAGATCCAGAATCGTCTTTCCACGCTGGAAACTCTTTGAGTCGCCTGTCAAAACTTGCATGTGCAGTTGCTGCAAACTGCCATGCCGGAAGAAAGATCCTGTCATACTTCGTTGAAGAAGAAATCCTGATCGCGAAGGACATTTATCACATATTCCAGGAGATGATAAGTCGATTAACGCATGATTTTAATAATACTTCGTCGGCGATAATTCTGTAACGCGCGATTTAAGTAATCTTTGCGTTCGATTATATCTCTGGTATAAACTTTGGCGGATTATTTTGATCTGACTACTTTTGAATCACAAATATCAGGGTCACATAAGACGAAACCTCGCGTAAGCGTAACTTGCGTATTCTAGTAATTTTACTAGAATACGTTATATTTTATTTATTAAAATACATCTTTCTGAAAGCTTACGTTGGATGTATTTCGCGGAAGATTAGAAAAATTGTTGATTAGAATTTCTGTTGTACACTTTAACAGATGCTAAACGAATTTACGATTAGTTTTCGTAATCTATGCATCTCGAAAAGTACGCCTCATGGGGAACCGGCACCTTTCCATCGCGTACATCCAAGGACTTCGATTCTTTTCCTCAAAAAATTTTTACAAATTTAAAAGTGACCTTTCTACATTAATGCTCCTGAAGGCTTGATAATATATATTTACGCTTTCTCACACTAAAATCCATACATCCTATTATCACCGTTTTTTTCCACGGAGATATGAAATAGAAAAATACTAAAGTTATTATATTTTAAAACTTCCAAAAATTCGAGTTATTTCGTCTTTCCGTAAAATTTAATTGTACATAACGTAAGATTTAGTCATATCGTTAATCGCGCACGGACTGTGAGCATTAATGTAGAAAGGTGGTCACTTATAAATTTCTAAAAATTTCCGAGGGAAAAAATCGAAGTCCTTGGATGTGCATAAGAGTGGATGATCGAATGAATCATTAAAATCGGAAAATCTTGTGAGACCACTCTTAGGGTTATTCGACGCGTTTTTGCATGAAACGAAAGAATCTGGCAAAAAAAGCGTCGCTCTGCTCTGTGATCCAAGATATTAAGCGTTAAAATTGATGGCTATTAAGGTTAGGAAATCTATCTCAGAGGCAAAATGAGGTCTATAATTGTACTATTCCGCATAGATTTCGACTTATTTCGACTTTCAACACGATGCAAAGGGACGTACGACTTCTATAATTGTACTATTGCAAAATCGAAACCTATGCATTTTTTCAGACAGAATAAGCTAAAATAAACCAGAAATTGGATTCGATCATTGGATCACGCATGTGATGGTTTCATCCTTAGAACATATATAAATGGAAGTATTGCCTATATTTCCTACTTGCGCTGATGCAAAAATCTGTGCGAGAGAAAAAGGTAATAAGGAATAAATGTTCTCAATGCGTATGCGTCGATTCCCGTGTTCCTTGTTCAAGTATCGCGTGTGGAGGATCGGGAAGCAGCGATGATGGAGGAGGCGATGATGGACAGCAGGATCGAGGAACAGACGTATGCGCATTACGAACATTTATCCCTTACTACCTTTCTCTCTGGCACAGATGTTGGCTTCATGTTCAGTGACCTATTCCGCTTCCATTTATATATGTTCTAAGGTTTCACCATGTTTCGGCGTAACAACAAAATAGCGTAAAAAGCATAAAGTAACAAGGCAGAAACTGATTTAAGTGACACAATATGATTGGTCGACGCAAGTTACGCTTACGCAAGTTACGCCGCACCCTAAGGTTGCGGTCCCAGGGTGAGGTCCCATGATGCCGAATTGCGCAATACAGAATTGGCGCAGTGCAGAATTGGCGGAACGTTCGTGATTGGTTAGGTTAGGTTCGTGGCTTTATTCTGCCGATTCCGCCGTTCTCTGTTGTGCAAATTTATTTCTTTTGCGGATTCCACCGATGCCTGCATGTATGCGCGTGCATGTCACTGAACTATATATACACTGGAATGGGCATCGTGACCACAATTGATCAGCCACCATTTTAGTTGAGATATTTAAGCGAATCGAAGCGTTCGCGTGCACGCTGCGATCGATATATTGATCGATGTACTATCAAAGTATAGAAATCTATATGGACATGAATGGTATGGCCCGTATTCAGAATATGCTTTTATACGATAAAAGCGCGCTTTTACCTCTGAAATTCTATAGTATACGTAACGTAAATTATAGCATGTTAGCGTGCTAATATCGCAAGCGCGTTCTGAATACGGGCCTATGTTAACAAAAATAACGTCACTTCAATTTTATTAGTACATTTAATAAAATAATATTAATAACACTTTTCATATCCTATATTGTTAACATGTCTTAAGTTATCATCCCCCCGTCCCACAAAAATCAAAACGGCACTATGCCAGAATTAGTGCTATTTATGTGCTAATTATGTGTTCTAATGCCAATTTTTGTGCTCGAATGGTTTAGCAAAAAATCGCGATTAAAAATAAGGATGCTGACTTAACGTTAAGTTAGCACCTCCTTTATTAAATCATATACAAAATTAAAAAATTAGTACAGTAAAATTATGTGCTTTTTTATGTGCTTCCAATATCATAAATCAAAATTATTGTAATAGGAATGGTTTAAAAGATGCACGCATACATCAATAAATTTCGATACATAATATAACTGTTAGCGCGTTGACTATCTATATTATCAATTCATCGATCTAAGCGCTCCATGCCCGCGCGTTAGTAGATAAGTCCCATCATGGTAAGGCCCGTTGCAGAGAGAGGGAGTTGCCTCGTGTACACAAGCGTTGGCGATAGCGAGAACGCTGGGTCATTTCCACGTGAATCGAGAAAGCGTGCAGAGGTCCGCGATTGCCATTTAGACGTAAAGTTAATTAAGTGAGTTGTATTCAAGTCAATTATCCATACACAACATATTTGGTCCTTCGAGCCGGATTCTAAACAACGTCAGCATTCGAAAACCATCAAGCACCGCAATTCCAACCGTCATCAAGACTACTGTCATCAAGGAGACGATCTCGAAAATGGCTGATCTTCGCCTAGCATGAGGCTACATCAAGGCAAAAATAACGAGACTGCGAACGCGAGTGACGCAAGCCGATGGTATTGACGAAGAACAAGCGGAAGCAAGGCTGGAGAAACTGGAAGACACATACAAGGAGTTTGAGTCCATACAACGGCAATTACTAGAAAAAGAGGGCGAATTCAATGACAAGGACGCACTAGAGCAAGAATGTTTTGAAGAAAGGTATTTTGAGGTAAAATCTTTGTTAAAACGATGCATGAAGTTATCGTCGGCATTGGACGTTGTACCGCGAGATACAGATGCGGTCACTCGGTTGTTGCAACAGCAAACCGAGTTCATGGAACAAATGCGTCGCGATGCTCAGCACGAAGGCGTGGACGCCATGACACCGCGTAGTAATAAGAGACGTTGTCGGCCATTCTTGCGCGACAAACCGACATACTTGACCGTGTGGCAAACAATGCAGGCACGATTAACGCAGATACTAGAGTAAAGTTGTCTACTATCAAACTACCGAGGTTTGATGGCAAAATCGAGGATTGGAAAGCTTTTTCTGACAGCTTTCGATCAATCATACATGTCAGACCGCAACTGTCTGATGTCGAAAAGTTTCAATATTTAGTTTCGTCAATCTCAGGGGACGCCGCTAAAATTATTGAGTCAATCGAGCTAACGGGTCAAAATTATTCAACGGCTTGGGAATTACTGCTAAGTAGATATGATGATCCTAGGTCGCTCAAGAAAAAACATATTGAATGTTTGTTCACAATGCCCGTCGTAGCAAAAGAGTCAGTGAAGGCTCTTCGCGTTAATCGATTATACTTCCAGACACCTACGCATGTTAAAAATTCTAGGATTACCTACCGATTCATGGGATGATCTGATCATGCACATGATAGAAGATAAGTTCGATGTGAAAACTCTTCGAACGTGGGAAGAAGAAACAAAATCTAGCGAAACAGTGATGTTAAACGACATGCTGGAAATTTTAAAAAATAGAAGCCTCATTTTAGAGAGTATCGAGTCACGATCGAATGACTCTCAAAGAAAAGGAGCTGCGCAGCAAGGGCTTTCATGGGCACTCTAAATCGCAAGCTGGAAACAAGGGTGCTACAAATCTCAAAACAAGTTCTCTAACCTCTTCTCTGAATACGGGTAAGTGTTTCCTCCGCGATGGATCACATTTTATTTGTTTGTGAGAAATTTCTAGCTCTGTCGGTTGCCGATCGAATCAAGAAAGTCAAGCGTCTAAAGTTATGCATAAATTACCTCAGAACGACCATTACGTAAAGACATGCAAAAGGGGTTCCTGTCGAGAATGTAATGGGAGGCACAATACACTATGTCATCAACAACAGGCTGACAAGGAATCTGCAAAATCAGAGTCGCAGGACAACAATCATCAATTAGTTGCTAATGTAGCGGTTAATCACGTATATCATAAGGTAAAAAGGCGATGAATTCTCATGGCCACTGCAAGGTTAGAAGCAACGCGATGTAATGGCTCGCTAATTCCGATTCGCGTACTTCTTGATAGTGCCAGTGAGGCAAATTTTGTCACTCAAGCTGCGTATAACAAATTAGGGTTAAAGAAAAATAAGGCTTTCGAAATTGTGACCGGTCTAAACGAGATTTAAAACAAGATTCACAGTATTTGCGAAGTTCATGTAAAGTCGAGGTTCCAATTTCCAGGCCAGTGTTCAATGTCTGATCGTATCCAAAATTTCCAAGAATTTTCCGTCCACGAATATAGATCGTGACAAGCTACAGATACCGAGTAATCTTGTATTAGCTGACTCAGAATTTCACAATAACGGTCCAATAGACATGTTACTAGGGAATATTTCTTTGACTTGTTAGACGTAGGTAAAATCGGGCAGGATCAACTAGTTTTACAAAATACGAAACTTGGATGGATCGTAGCAGGTTCCGTTCTGGCCTGCAGGGATTCGGCCATCGACAGGGGAGCGACAAGTGCATTGGTTTGTTCGGTAGAGCCTCGCGATGGGTTAAAGGAATGTCTGGAAAGATTCTGGAAATTGGAAAATTACAGCGACAAAACGAGAGCGTTATCGATAGACGAGAAAAGATGCGAGCGACATTTCGAGCAAACTGTCACGCGAACAAGCAATGATAGATTCATGGTAAAATTACCTTTCCGCGATGCGAATTTACCTATTGGTGATAACCGAGAAGTAGCTTTGAAACGTTTAATGCATTTAGAACGCACACTCAGTTAGATCACAGTTAGTCAGTCCTGACACCTCCGCTTGACGATTGCAAAGGCGCGGTCTATTTGCCTCATCATGGGGTGTTAAAAGAATTTAGTACTAGTACAAAATTACGTGTTGTATTTGATGCATCCGCTAAAAATAATAAAGGCGTGTCTTTAAATGATGCTCTTTTGATCGGACCTGTTTTATAAGATGGCTTACTCGACATAATTATTTGTTTTCGTACTTACAAAATCGCTTTAANTACATATTCATGAATAAATAAATAATTTTTGAAAAAACACAAAATTCGCGATAGTTTTTGAACAGACCTCGTATATCGACGATATAATCGGGGGCTAGCACGATTGAAAATGCTCGTTCTTTGCAAGAACAATTAACTATGTTATTACGAGGAGAATTCGAAGCGCACAAATAGTGCTCTAATTCTGACGAAGGGAGTTCCGCACGAGCTCTGTGAATCTAATTCTAATTTTAGGATTGATGCGAATGATACTATTCGGACTTTGGGGCTCGAATGGAAGCCAAATTCGGACAGACTTCAGTTTACCACAAATACAATAGGTCATGCGTCCACAAAGCGCGAGATGCTGTCCGCAATTGGTAAACTATTCGATCCTTTGGGATTGATAGGTCCCATTTTAACGGTAGCTAAAATCCTGATGCAAAGTCTTTGGGAAATCAAGACAGGCTGGGACGATCCACTCCCAGATTCGGTGCAAGACAAGTGGAAGGAATTCTGAGATTCCTTAAATAATACTCACGAATTATATGTTCCTCGATTAGTTGTAGGTATCAAAGAATTGTCGATATTCCATGTTTGGATTTTGTGACGTTTCCGAGAAAGCATATGGCGCATATATCTACATACGAT
Organism: Acromyrmex charruanus; assembly: GCA_017607545.1. NCBI lineage: Eukaryota > Metazoa > Arthropoda > Insecta > Hymenoptera > Formicidae > Acromyrmex > Acromyrmex charruanus. The sequence continues at coordinate 337,943 of JAANIC010004495.1, forward strand.
CGGTAAGCGAATCCAGCGAAGAAACGACAGTTAGGTTATTATGCGCGAAAGCGAGGGTAGCCCCTTTAAAGAAGCAATCTATACCTAGGTTAGAACTATGTAGCGCGTTATTACTATGTAAATTGATCAATAATGTAAAACACGCCATTCACATTGAAATCGATGAAACGAATGGGCATGGTCTGATTCCATGGTCGTGCTGTACTGGCTTCGCGGCGACATAGCACGTTGGAAAACTTTCGTATCCAACCGTGTGTCGGAAATTAGCAAAATACTGCCTGCTATCCATTGGAACCATGTAAAGGGTTCGGAGAATCCCGCAGATCTGATCTCAAGAGGAGTTTCACCTGCTCAGTTGAAGAATAATTCCTTATGGTGGAATAGCCCTAAATGGTTGTTATATATTCGTCCCATCACAAGCGAAGAAAGTCTCGATTTGGAATTCGCCGAGGATGCCGTACACAGAGCCGAGATTGAAGCTAAGCAACTCACAGCAGTTTGCAATCTCATCATACCTCAATTATTGGTTTCTAACAAGACAATCAACACACTCATCACGAACTGCTCAACGTTCACAAGGATTGAGCGGATACTTGCCTATTGCATTAGATTTCTTCATAACTGCCGCAAAGGACATGAAGACAGAGAACTATCTAAATTGACTCTACCTGAGTTGGAGTTATCAAGACGCGAGGTACTTAAGCATTCACAACGTGTCTACTTCGCAGAAGAACTAAAATCAAACTTCAAAACAAACGAGAAATAAGCAGAACTAGTCATTACTTCAGCTACACCCATTTCTAGACGAATATGGTATAATCAGGATGGGCGAACGACTTCAGGCGACGTCTTGGAGTTTCGAAAGGAAACATCTCATCTTACTGCCCGCACAATGCAAGATCACACGTATGCTGATCGAAAGAGAGCTCTATTACATGCTAATCCACAATTGTTGCTGGCATCAATACTGGCCAACAATACTGGCTGCTAAAGAAACGCAAGAAATTTGGTGCGTCAGATTTATCGTTCCTGTGTCTGGTATGCTAGGCATAACCCAAGAGGACTAACACAAACGATGGGATCCCTTCTCAGCAATAGAGTGCAGCCATCTAGAGCATTCGCCGTCACGAGAGTCGATTTTGCTGGACCAATTACTACCCTTGTCAACAAAGGACGAGGTCGGAAAACATGCAAATCCTACATAGCATTATTTATATGCTTCGCCACCAAAGCCATTCATCTCGAGGCTACAAGTGAGTTATCTACGACGGTCTTCCTAGCCACGCCGCTTCATTGGTCGGCGAGATTCGCCTCGAAAGATTGCAGCGATAACGCCACCAATTTCGTGGGTGCTAAACGCAAGTTACAAGAGTTGTACGCTTTTCTCCGCACATCCATCAACGGGAAAATTGGTGACGCGTTGCAGGAGAGAAGCATAGAATGGAGCCTTATTCCTCCATATTCGCCACATCTAGGAGTTTATGGGAAGCAGGAGTCAAGTCCTGCAAATATCATCTCCGCAGAGTCATGGGCAATACTTTGTTTACCTTTGAGGAATTGACAACGTCTCTCGTGCAGATTGAAGCGTGCCTGAATTCGAGGCCGTTGTCACCCCTATCCTCTGATCCTTCTGATCTGAAACCTTTAACGCTAGGACATTTCCTCATAGGAGAACCACTAACCAGTCTTCCGGACAACAATCTAACTGATATAAATATCAACTGCCTTGATAGGTGGGAAATGGTTCAACGCTCGGTCCAAGAATTTTGGAAACGGTGGGCGGCCGAATATGTGTCCAATTTGCAAAGCCGCGTCAAGTGGAAAACTCACCAGGAAAAGCTCCAAGTCAACCTTGTGCTCTTAAAGGAGGATAATTTTCCACCGTTAAAATGGAGAATTGGACGCGTTACCGAAGTTTATCCTGGCAAAGACAATTTAGTACGCGTCGCGACGATGCGCACAACCACTAGTATCGTTAAACGTGCAATTGCTAAACTTTGCAAGTTACCAGTGAATGATTCTATAAAGGAAGATTAATTGATTAATCTTGGTAAGCGGTGTGTTAGCGCGTGGACTATCTATAGTATCAATTCATCGATCTAAGCGCTCCATGCCCGCGCACGCTAGTAGATAAGTCCCGTCATGGTAAGGCCCATTGCCGAAAGAGGGAGTTGCCTCATGTACACAGGCGTTGACGCGACGATAGCGAGACCACGCTGGGTCACTTTCACGTGTATCGAAAAAGCGTGCAGAGGTCCGCGATTGCAATTTAGACGTAAAGTTAATTAAGTGAATTGTATTCGAGTCAATTATCCATACACAACATTAACAACGGTGCAAGAGTGAAGTGCCAGTTAAAATGCAGACAGCGAATTGAATAAAAATAATTGAAAATTTAATAAAAATAATCATTAACTAATACGCAATAATTAATTAATTCCTAATTTTAATAATTTATCGATGAAAACTAAATATTTTATAATTATTATATTAAATAACGATAATCAAAAAACAAATTCCATGAAAATAAAATTGGCTCAGATATATTTTTCAACTTAACATTTGTATTGATATCAATTATTACTTTTATCATTGTCAATTATGAATCTCAGCTCGTGATAATACGATTTAGGAAACTTGATTGAATTTTGTAAAAATATTGATTTAATTTTTATGTTGCAAATATGTATATATTGTTATTAGCTACGTAAGTTGATTAAAAATTGGTATCAGATATACCTGATTTTTTAAAACGCTAACATTCATAAAACAAAATATTATAGTATATAATATATTATATTTGTGTTTATATTACTCATTTCTCATGTAGTTTATTGTTAATCAATGTCGGCTATTGTTACGTTCTATAGACCTCACGATTCTTTTCTTTCGAAAGAATCGACTCAACGTCGTGACTATGGTTGGCGTCTATGAAACTCGAGTGGAGTCCTCTGATAAAGGTCTGACAGAACTGAAAAGAGGGACCGAACAAGCTCCGCGAAAACTCGTAAACGCCAATCAACCTGGAAGGAATAACAATCCTAATGCAGGCCTGAAAGTGACAAGATTGCAAAAGATATTATAAATGCACCGAAGTCACGCAATAATAAAAATCCAAGCTTTGTCCCAGATTGATCAACAATTTCTTAAGAAAACAGGCGCAATGTCGCGCTTAAAAAAATCATAAAACGCATGAAATAATTTCCACGGTAGCGTTATCTAAAATCGGACTCGCGACTAACAATGGTTGCCCTGCACGCAAAACTAGTTGTGTACGGTAACCATCTGTTTACTTAGTCATATGTTCCGCGAGAATTCATCTGAAGCAATATTGCCTCTTTAAAGAAAAACGTAAATTATTTCTATTCTTCTCGGAACCTCTCTAACGATGCACTTTAGATTAACAACGATAGGATGCTATAAAAAACGTAAATCTCGCATGACATTGCAAGTAACTATTGCATTCTAGACACTATGTCCTTTTTTCATGGTGGCGTCTGGCCGAGACAAGAAATGAAACCTCTATAAATAGAGGTCCCGCGGAAGCGCAGAGCGTCAGTACGGAAATCAGGCTACCTCCGTTCACGTCAGTCAGTGAAAACCCGCGTTAGTTCACACAAATTCGCGTATTATATTTTTACGCAAGTGCATAAAAAAAAATTGTGGGCAACAATTATTATTGGGATCACCCAGTCACTGGTCACTGCGATTGCTCTCGTGGCGCTTTTCCGTGGACAGCGGTCCTCCTCGATCACTTCCATCGATATTTACCCGAGATCTCGAGGATTAAGCAGTTAAACAGTAAGTCGGCCTGCCATTCCATCCAGTTATCCACACATCTCCCCATAAAAACACACACACACGAACGCACGCACGCCTCCATAACTAAATTTGAATTCTTTGACCATAAACAAATCGATTGTAATTACAATAATGATAAGCTTTTTTTTATATATATTCTATATAACTTAAATTTTTTTAAATAAAAGTAAGTCTTTTATATTATAAATGAAGATTTCCAGCTTCCATTTATTATTTTGAATCACCACTCGCATTCCTTTCCTTCTAACACCTGAGATCGCACGAGGTCCAGTCTCAGGTCAAAAGAATTAAGTTCCTTGACCCAAAAAGTAGAACCGACGTTCACACTGTCTGAACAGATGTCATAGCGTCCTTTCGGAACGTTGATCCATATTCTGGGACCGAAAAGGTGCGTACGACTCACAAGTGTACGCCTCTGCGCGTATACCTGTGAGATTGAGTCGAACTATCAATACTCTCTCCATTCTCCTTCATTGTCTCCTTGACCAAATTTTCAAGAACATAATAGACCAAATGAATTTTTGGGAGCTCATCCGGGATTCAAATGCGATTTTAGAACACGGGAATGAATACGAGAAATTCTGGCGATAAACCTGAGATAGAAAGCCTTTATAAAACTGCTATAGAAAATCTGAATAAGTTAAAGTCGAATACACAAAACACATTACACACCTCTACTCCCCTCAATCCTCCGAATCTGAAACAGCGGGATTCTCTTTGAATGATCAGAAATTTCAAATAATTTTAAAACTTTTGTGTTTGACGGAGTTCCGTCCACTCAGAAGACATAATCACAGCGCGCGAATTCGGTGGTATCACGTCTGAAAGTAAATGTAGTTGTGGCCATCCCTAAATCGAAGGGACCTAACGAAACCATGACGCATCAAAATTTATTTGCTACCTTAAAATACGTTGTCGAAGCCGTATCCTTTTTCGATGGCAAAAATAGCCCTTTAAACTACTTTATTGAAGGATGCGAGGAAGCAAAATCCATCCGGATGAAGCTGAATCGCAATTCACAAAAATCATAAGAATGAGAATTGTGGATGAAGCGCATCGCACTATACAAAATCAGGACTTTAACAATGTGGCACAATTAACCAAATATGTAAAACAAGTTTATGGCGCTTCAAAAAACATATACCAGCTGCAAGGCGAATTGGGCCGTATTTATCAACAGAATGAGGAAGACGTATTCACATACGCAAATCGGGTAAAAATTTTAGGAAAACAAATAATGGAAGCCCATAAAATTTCAGGAAATGCCCTTTCCGATCAAAGTATTAAATCATCTTTAGAAAAAGACATGTGTAAGTGTTTTATTAGAAGATTAAAGCCAGAAATTGAACAAAAAATAACCAGAAATTTAGGCGTTCAAGAAACGATAGCCGATGCGTTACGAATAGAAAGAGAACTCCATTCGATGACAGACTTACGACAGAATCAAGAAAGTACATCGAGTAAAGCGCTGAATAATAAATTACGAGAAATCTGTCAGATTTGTTATAAAAGACATTTCAAATTGTAGAAAATTAACAAATTTTGGAACAGAAATTTTATAAAAAAATCTGCAAGAAACGTGGACATAGCGCTGACAAATGTCGGCTTCGCTACCCTCAAGCACGACAATCCGTTAACATTTTGCAGAGAAATAATATTATTTGTCAAATATGTTCTAGATCAGGGCATAACGCTAAAAGTTGTCAAACTAATAATAATAATAATCAGAATAAATCTTCTGTAATCTATCAGTGACAGGTGTGATAAGCTAGGTCATTCGGCTAATAACTGTTGGAAAAAACAGAATGAATAACATAACGCAGTTAATAAAATAAAAATTATCTGTCAAATCTGTAACAATTTTGGGCATAATGCTAAGTTCGTCGATCTAAGATAGGGCAAAACGCTGCATCCTCAGACTCATTATTCTGCCGGGTACTGTAAAGGGCAAGGGCATTTCCTCAAAACTTGTGAATTACGAATCGCAAGCAATAACCGAAGAAAAATAAATGAACAGGGAAACTCCGGCGACCCCTCGAAGTCGGGTATGGCACAAGGATCCGAGCAAGTCTCACACCCGTCGACATCGAAAAAAGGTTACTAGACAAAAATATGTCCCGTAACTGTGACCCTCGACAAACATAGTCGCGTGTCTATCGTTCAGGTAAACTTTTGCGAGTCAACACCACATATAGCTTTTATATTAGATACCGGTTCCAAACATAATCAAGGAAAACTGTGTACTTAAGGACAATATACGAGGGCAAATCAATAAGTACCCATGTAGTAATGAAGACGCAAGCTTTTCACAAAAATTTTTTTTATTTTTCAACATAATCCCCTTTTAGGAGGATACACTTTTCCCAACACTTCTGCCATTTTTTTAACCCCTCAGAAAAATACGATTTGTCGAATTCTGCAAAATAGGCCTCTGTTTCGGCGATGACCTCCTCATTCGACATGAATTTCTTTCCACCGAGCCATTTTTTCAAGTTTGGAAACAAGAAGAAGTTACAGGGGGTTAAATCTGGAAAGTACGATGGATGCGGCAGCAATTCGATCAATTTGGTTGTGGCGACTGCGGAGGAGTGAGCCGGTGCATTGTCTTGATCGTGGCACCCAACGGGCCGACAGCTTTTTCATTCCCAAGTTATCATGCAAAATATTAAATGCCGTTCCGTACAACACGCCTACGGCCTCTGCTTCTTCATGCACTTTCGTTCGGCGATCAGCGAGAATCATGTCGTGGACTTTTTCAACGATTTCTTCAGTAATCACGTCTGCCGGGCGACCTGAACACTCCTCATCAAAAACAGACGAATGTTTGAATTCATTGAACCAATATCTGACAGTTGTCACAGATGGTGAAGAGTTCCAATAGACGGCATCCAACTTCATTTTTATTTCTTCGCACGTTTTTCCATCCAAAAATAAGAAACGAATCAACGGATCGATATTGCTCTTTTTCCATTGTATCGGAAAACATTAAACACGCTCTGTTGGCGCTTATTAGTGTGTGTGTGTGTGTGGCTCACCGGGCTTGATACCAGCTCGTTGGCTTTGCGGCGTAATTGCGGCGTGTTAGCGACGTGCCGTGTCGCTGATGGGGCCCACCGAAGGGGAGAGCATGCGCGCGACTATGCTACCTGCGTGTAAACCGCCGCGCTTCTCACAGGTTTTCTCGAAGCTTCCGTGTGCGACCTCCTCGCTAATAACACATGCACGACCGGTGCACAAGAGTTTTATTATTTTAACTTTATGATAGAAGACGCGAATGTAATTCAAGACATAATAAAAAGAGGTCTTATATCAAGGCAAAGTTCATTTCATCTTTTATCACATGCTGCCAATACCGACACGGACAAGCCACAAAGCAGGAGACACAGATCTCGGACAAAGAAAAAATAGCGCTCCACATAACGCAACAGGAACAACAAGGTCCTCTACCTAACATTGGTCCTTCGAGCCGGATACACAAGTATCACATACACATGCAGATTACATTCCTTTTCTAAAGCCACGTGCAAGCGTATAAGTCGCACACGACAAGTACTCACAAGTCTTATCTCAGGCATATACATTGCGAAGTAAGAAAGTTTTTTATATTCACAAGAACGCATTAGGCGCATCATATTCAAATAGACATCGGCATAACGAGGTCTTTGCTTCCGCTCACAAGAGCCGCCATATTGTCGTGCATCGCTTTCGCTCACAGGAGCCGTCATATTGTTGTTCATCACTATCGCTCACAAGAGCAGCCATATTGTATGCTATCACTCTCGCTCACAAGAGCGGCCATTTTGTGTTGTTAGAAGAAGTTAGATTTGTGCCGACGCGGGCGGCCATTTGCATTTTCATAAAACCTTACATTTCATTGGCCAGGCTGTCACATTGTAATTTTACGGCTTCGCGTTGCCACGCAGTCAATATCACGCATTACATTTAACGTTTTTCATAATGGAAACTTCCATTAGCAGATGCAAAAATTAAGAGAGCTCACATAAAATCCGTGGTTACCCGGTTAAAGACTTTTATCGATAATTTCGACGTCAATTGCGGATCGCAGCATGGTCTGAGCGTAAGCAAAAACTATCGAAATTGTGGAATCAATTCGAAGTAGCTCAATTTCGCATAGAAATTCTTGAAAACGCAGATCCCTCGATCACCGACAAAAGAGCTCTCCATGAACAGCACGCGCAACAGCGCGACAATTTTGAAGCTTCTTATTTTCAGTTAATGGCTTGTTATACCGCTCTTATTGAGCGTATGGAAAAAAATGCTTCCATCAACTTCGTAAAGCATAAATGGACAAGCGGTGAGATCGAGGGAAACGCGTGTTAAATTGTTTAAAATCGATTTACCAGTTTTTACAGGTGCATATGACGATTGGTATTCCTACAGGGATACCTTTGAATAGTTAATTCATTTTAATGAGGATTTAGCGGAAATTGAAAAATTTCACTACCTGAGATCTTCCTTAAAGGACACTGCCTCTGACATAATTAAATCCATAGAGACCACTGCAGCCAATTATTATGAAGCATGGGCGGCGGTCAAAGAACGTTTCGACAATCTGAGATGAATTGTTCAAAAGCATATTCGCGCTTTATTCGAAGTACCAGCTGTACGTAAGGAAAATCACAGCATGACTCGTGAATTATTAGACACTGTTCTTAAACATTTGCGCGCGCTCAAAGCCCTCGGAAGGCCTATTGATTATTGGGATGATTTAATTATTCATCTTATCATTTGTAAGTTGGATGTAGTTACCAGCAAGGCGTGGGAATTAAGTATCAAGGGAAAAGAGCTGCCAAATTTAAAGAGCTTAATAGAATTCTTGACTCTGCCAGGCATTGGAATCAGTACATAGTAAATTTCATAATAACGTAACAATATCAGATCAAAGCATAACAGCAATTCAAGGTCCACGTCTATCGCAAATGTCGCTACATCCAATCTTTCTTGTGCTGTTTGCAAGGAAAACCATTCCATATATCATTGTAAAGAATTCCTCAATTTATCAATTGAAGATAGAATTAAGGCCGCGAAAAAAGCACATTTATGTCTAAATTGTTTGCGATCGAAAGTATATAATTCAAGTATGTGCCGAAAATGTAGCAAAAAACATAACACATAAGCGCTCCGAATGATTCGCGATCAAACACACAGGCAGCAAGTCAAGCTATCAATCTTCCACTCCCCGTTGCCACGCAATGTACATCAGGTCATCGTTCGTTAAATATTTTACTATCTACCGCAATTATCCATGTATATGATTCCGATAATCAAATTCATTCATGTCGAGCATTACTTGACAACAGTTCTCAAATGAATTTCATAACGAAGGAGCTAGCAAATCGCTTAAAGCTCAGGGAGGACCTCTTGATGTATCAGTGGCGGGAGTTATGGATGAAGTAATCCACGCTAATAAGGTAGTCAATCTTTGCGTTAAATCACGTTTTAATAATTTTTCCGAAAAAATGGACTGCGTGGTACTTCCAAAAATAACGCAGCAGTTGCCACAGTACTTCATACCCATGCAAAGTGTGTCTGTTCCAAAACATATAAAACTCGCTGATCCTAATTTTAACGTACTGACAAGCATTGATATGTTAATCGGGGCCGAGTCCTTCTGGAGGCTCATTTGTGCGGGTCAGATCAAACAATCAAAAAATCAGCCGACTTTGCAAAAGACACATTTTGGATGGATCATTTCTGGTATCACACCAAGTGACATAACCGGATCGGTTTCTTCTGTTAATTTTCATTTAACCTCATTCGATGACTTAAGGCTCACATCGAATCGGTTTTGGGAGATGGAACATTCCTAAATCATTTTCTCTCGAGGAAAAGGCCTGTGAAGAGTCATTCCTGCAAGACATAAAGCGTAATATAGAAGGGCGGTTTATCGTTAAATTGTCAACAAAGCAAGACAAGCTGGATGGATTGGGAGAATCCAAGGACATCGCTCTAAAACGTTTCAAATCTTTGGAGAAGCGGCTCATCGCTCAACCCCGCATGTACGACGAATACAAGAGGTTCATGGATGAGTACATGCGCTTGAATCACATGAAGGAGGTGACCAGTAGCACGATGCTAAGCCATATCTCTCCAGCTTTTTATCTTCCACATCATGCTGTACAAAATGAAACGAGCTCCAAGTTCCGGGTCATGCAAAACCACAACCGGATTATCTTTAAACGACGCATTGAAAGTGGGATCCACGCTACAAGAGGATCTTTTCTCCATTTTAGCCAGATTCCGAACATTCAAAATCGCTCTCACAGCCGATATAGCAAAGATGTATCCGCAAGTTCTGGTCGATTCAACTCAGACACCATTGCAGCGTATTTTCTGGTCGCCAGATGAGCCCATCAAGACTTTCGAATTACTCACTGTCACTTATGGCACCTCATCAGCATCGTTCTTGGCTATCAGAGCCCTAAGAAAGTTGGCGGAGAACAGTGCGGATTGCTATCCGAGGGCGTCGCAAATAGCATTGAGAGATTTCTACGTGGATGATCTCGTCACCGGAGCCGACTCAATAGATGAAGCTCTGTCTATCAAGAAGGAGATCACTGCATTGCTGCAGGACGGGAAATTCGAGCTCAGAAAATGGGCATCCAATGCTCTTGCCCTCCCCAGGATCAAAATTCCAGCGAGCCAAGAGAATTCACCTTATCCTCAGACAAGAACTCCGAGAAAAAGGCGTTAGGCATTGCATGGGATTGCCAAGCTGACGTATTCAAGTATTCGATTGATTCCATCAATCTGCCTCCTCTGGAGACGCCTACCAAACGAAGCATTTTATCACGCATATCTCTCATTTTTGACCCTCTGGGGCTGCTAGGCCCGGTTACATTACTCGCCAAGTCCATCATACAGGAATCTGNCCTACCAAACGAAGCATTTTATCACGCATATCTCTCATTTTTGACCCTCTGGGGCTGCTAGGCCCGGTTACATTACTCGCCAAGTCCATCATACAGGAATCTGGCGATTCAAGCTTGATTGAGATGAATCGATTCCTGTAGAATTATATACCAAATGGAAACGCTTCGAAACGGAGTTACAGGAACTGCATGGCATACGCATTCCTCGTCTTGTCACAACCACAGAACAATATACCAGTTTGGAGCTACATGGATTCTCAGACGCTAGCGAAATTGCATACGGAGCATGCATTTATTTACGCTCCACTTCAATCAACGGTGCTTATCGCACACACCTACTTTGCTCCAAGTCCAGAGTAGCACCGTTAAAGAGTCTGTCGCTTCCGTGCCTTGAATTATGTGGTGCATTGCTGCTGACTCGTCTCATCAACAAGATCTCTAAATGTCTCACCTGTCCAATAGCATCCATTCATCTATGGACGGATTCTATAATTGTACTATCATGGTTGCAATCGTGCAGTCGATCTTGGTCAACCTTCGTGGCAAATCGCACTGGTGAAATACAAGAATTAACATCGATTCAGCAATGGAATCACGTTCCGAGTCAGGACAATCTCGCGGACCCATTGTCCCGCGGTGTCATGCCAGGTTCCCTGGCGCAATTGGAAATCTGGTGGTCGGAGCCCTCCTGGCTGGGACGTGACAGAGAAAGCTGGCCTCTATACTTAGACGTATAGAAGCTATACTTGCAGACGTGGCCAGCGTCCCTGAGCGAAAACTTAAGGCTATTACTGCAGTGAGCGCTGGTGCACAAGAACCTGACATATTCTATCGGTATTCAAACTTTACCGGCTCATTCGAGTCTTTGCGTACATGATTCGTTTTACAAAAGGTTCCAGGAGTTCAAGGGATTTATCCGACCATTCTCAGGAGATCTCATCTTTGCAGAACAAGGACATTCCACCTATATCTTTCAATGAGCAGCAACAGGCAATTTATCGTCTAATCACAATAATACAAACGAGACATTTTCCAAATGAAGTGAAGGCACTTAGCAACCACAAGGCTGTTCCTACAAGCAGTCCCATCTTAAAATTAAATCCATTTCTTGACGATTCCGGCATCTTACGTGTCGTTTGAGAGAATCCTCCTTGCCTTATGCTTCCAAGCATCCCATGCTGTTGCCTAGAAATCATCCATTTTCCCGCTTAATTGTGATACACGAGCATGAAAGGCACTTTCATGCCGGACCACAAGCTACTCTGGCCGCGATGTATGAGCGTTACTGGCTCACTTCGGTGCGTAATGTCATTCGACAGATTCTCAGGAGATGTATCGTCTGTTTCAAGAGTTCATCAAAACTCGCTTCCGCTATTATGGGAAACTTGCCGGAACCGCGGGTTAAAATGTCTTCGAAGATATTTGATCAATGTGGAGTGAATTATGCCGGCCCCCTCTATTACAAGGAAGGAGATCCACTAAGCTAATAAAATGTTATATCGCAATTTTTATTTGTTTGGCCACCAAGACGATCCATATCGAGTTGGCGTCTAACTTGTCGTCAGAAGCATTTCTAAATGTCTTCAGGCGGTTCGTGCCAAGAAGGGGTCTCCCTTCTGACATCTTTTCTGACAATGGATTAAACNTGGAGTGAATTATGCCGGCCCCCTCTATTACAAGGAAGGAGATCCACTAAGCTAATAAAATGTTATATCGCAATTTTTATTTGTTTGGCCACCAAGACGATCCATATCGAGTTGGCGTCTAACTTGTCGTCAGAAGCATTTCTAAATGTCTTCAGGCGGTTCGTGCCAAGAAGGGGTCTCCCTTCTGACATCTTTTCTGACAATGGATTAAACTTCGTCGGCGCCGAACGCGAATTGAGCGAGTTAAGGGATCTGCTACGTAATGAGTCAACTCAACAACATATCCAAGATCAAACCCGAACTCTAGGAGTGCAATGGCACTTTGTCCCACCACGGTCTCCCCACCATGAGGATTTATGGGAAGCCGCCGTGAAGGCGACCAAACGACATTTGGTTCGCATTACAAGGAATTCCAATTTGAAACGCGAGGAGCTGGAAACATTGCTCATCCAGATTGAAGCGATATTGAACTCGCGTCCTCTCACCCCTCTTTCCGAGGACCCCAATGACTTCACCTCTCTAACTCCCGGACATTTTTTAATGGATACACCTCTCACAGCGTATCCAGAGCCATCCCTGGACGAGGTACCTGTAAACCGTCTCTCCCGACGGCAGTACATACAGCTATTGCGACAACATTTTTGGAAACGATGGACCCGCGAGTACCTTCACCAATGCCAGGAACGTAACAAGTGGCAGATAAACGAACCGTCCGTACATGTCGGCCAAATGGTTATCATCAAGAAAGACAACACTCCTCCACTATCATGGCCTCTGGGAAGAATTCAAGACATACATCCAGGCAAGGATACCATAGCACGCGTTGTAACGGTGCGTACTGCTAACAGCAGTTACAAGCGACCGATTACTCGTCTCTGTCTACTTCCAATTGAAAGCTAAGATCCAGTTATGACATTGGAAATTTGACGTTTTTTGTGTATCTCTTGGTGTTCATCATGTCTTAGCATTATTATCTTTTCATCGTTGACAACATGATATTATTTTGTGGATCAAACATATTCATTTTGCATTTATTGAAAGGCGATTCTTTCAAGGCGGTATGTTGGCGCTTATCAGTGTGTGTGTGTGTGTGTGTGTGTGTGTGTGGCTCACCGAGCTTGATACCAGCCCGTTGGGCATGATTGCGGCATGTTAGCTACGTGTCGCTGATGGGGCCCATCGAAGGGGAGAGCATGCGCGCGACTATGCTGCCTGCGTGTAAACCGTCGCGCTTCTCACAGGTTTTCTCGAAGCTTCCTCCTCGCAAATAATACGTGCACGACCGGTGCACAAGAGTTTTATTATTTTAACTTTATGATAGAAGACGCGAGTATAATTCAAGACATAATAAAAAGAGGTCTTATATCAAGGCAAAGTTCATTTCATCTTTTATCACACGCTGCCAATAACGACACGGACAAGCCACAAAGCAGGAGACACAGAGAAAATAGCGCTACACATAGTGCAACGGGGACACCAAGGTCCTCTACCTAACACGCTAACTATGAATTGCTATCAAATCAAGACTATTGCATGAATCACTCTGAAATTTTGTATGGCATCGTTTGAAAGATAGTACACGATGGTAATGCCAACTTGCATCAGCAACACGGGTACTTATTGATTTGCCCTCGTATTGTATTGTCAATTATAGCAATATTCTAAAATTAAATGGCATAAACGAATATCCCGTTTATACGCTGAGAGAAATAATTTTACTCCTCTTTGGAGAAAAGATTAACTTTCATATCGTATCAGGTGATTTTCCAATCTAACAATCCGGAATTAGGTAATGATTTCTTCAAACAGACTTCCTCGAAAACTGAGTATGCGAAGGGATATTTAGATGTATCAGAAGTTAATATACCTTTCTTTTCACCAGAGACCATCATCGCACCACCATGATCAGAATCTTTATTTTATGTGAGAATAGGAAATCCGGAGATAAAAATAGGATATGTACCGAAATTAAAAGTAGCACATAGAATTTATCTAGGAGATACAATAGTAGAAAATGTTTCTAGAAAAGCATATTTAAATGTCATAAGCACGTTAGACGAAGAAATTGAGGTACAAGTATCAACCTTGCACCTCAAACTCCTGAATGAATTATTTGACAACGATAGCTCAAGCATTGAAATGCGTGATAATCAAAATGAAATTGCAAATGCACAAAGTTGTCTTACTCATCCAAGGCGATATCCAAATTCATTTCGAAACGATGTCAGTCCAAATAACAATAATAACGGAATTACGAACGGAGACGTAGTCATTATGACAGGAGACAAGAGCAACAGAAAAATAAATGAAAAATTTGAGGTATTTGATGAGAATAAATTAATGAGAGGAATTAAAGAATCAAGGAAAAATTCTATTCCAAGTATTCATCGAAGGGAAGATTTCTATATCTCCTCCGAACACGAAATCCTAGAATCCAAAATCCTTGGAGAAATCCTGGGAAGTTACCAAACCTCTCCTGAAAATTTAAATAATCCAGAAAATTTTGGAGAGGGAAATTACCAAACCTCTCCTGAAAATTTAAATAATCCAAAAAATTTTGGAGAGGGAAGTTACCAAACCTCTCCTAAAGAATTAAATAATTCTGGAATTGCAGAGCAAAATTTCCATATTTCCCTGTTAAATTCTACTTCTGTAGATTGCAAGCAGGTAAATAACCAAATCTCACTATGCAATGCGACTCAATTCTATTAAAGGGAGCCAAAAGAAAAGAGTTCCACTCTCAAAAAAATTAAATTATCAAGGGTTGGAATGCCTGCAAAAAATGATAATTATCAAAATGATTCTTCTCATGTTACTATTGATGAACTTCTAGAAAGAATGCAATCATATAATCCTTATATAAATGTTCGTAATTTCAAGGGAAATAAACCATTTTCAAAAATCCTAGCGTCTACACAAAATCAATTTCAAGAAATGATAGACAAATTCATACGCAAATGCAAGTCAAAATACAAGAAAAAAACTGAACAGGAACGTCGAAACGAACCTACGAAAAATATTTCACGCGAATGCTTAGTTGTATCAGAAGAAATCGGAAAGGATAGAACTCACGGAAATTACAAAATTGTTGCGTTTAGAGCACTTAAGTTTCTAGGAAAAAACAAGAAATGTAACGAAACTTATAACTGACAACCAGGACAGATTTTACATTCCTGGAGAGAAGTTGCAGTCAGCAACAAATATATTACAATACCAAATATCTACAACGGATGATCGACCTATAAATACGCGACAATATCCGTTGCATTCTCGCAAATTCATAAGGAAGAAATAAATAGACAGGTAGAAGGAGGCATCATAAAACCTTCTCAGTCATCGTATAATATGCTTATATGGATAGTTCCCAAAAAGGAAGACACAAAGAGTAACAAACGATGGAGAATATTAGATTTCCAAGTCTTAAACAAAAAAACTATCGGAGACGCATACCCGTTACTTAACATTATCGACATTTTGGACCAATTAGGTGGAGCCTAGTATTTCTCAGTATACGATTTAGCATCCGGATTTCATCAAATAAAAATGGATTCTGCAGACAGTCATAAAACTGCATTTACAACTCCTTTCGGTCATTATGAATTTGACCGAATGCCTTTCGGATTAAAGAATGCATCCGCTACCTTTCAACGATTAATGGATTTAGTATTATCAGGATTGCAAAACGAAGAACTATTTGTATATATGGATGACATTGTCATCTACGCTGCCTCATTAAAAGAACGAAAGGAAGTATAATTTGTTGACAGAACGATTACGCAAAGCTGATTTAAAATAACATCCCAACAAATGCGAATTCTTGAAAATTGAAGTCACTTATTCGGGGCATGTAATTAGTAAGGATGGAGTTAAACTCGATCCAAAGAAATTAGAGGCTATAAAGCAATTTCTAAGGATTTATACCAAACTTTTCAAAATTAAGCAAATCCCTCACCAATTTGTTAAAAAATGACATTAAATTTGAATGAACAATAGATCAAGAAGACTCCTTCCAAGCATTAAAACAGAAATTGTGCGAAGAACCTATCTTACAATATCCTGACTTTTCTAAACCTTTTATATTAACTACTGATGCTTCCGGAATAGCACAATTGGATCCTATCACAAGGAGAGATAAATAAAGATCGACCGATAGTATATGCTTCGCAAACTCTAACCGAAAACGAAATAAAATACGACACTTATGAGAAACAAGCTTTAATCATAATGTATTGTGTCAAGCATTTTAGACCTTATTTATATGGACGGAAACTTTAGTTACAGACCACAAACCTCTTTTTTGGTTTAAACAGGACGCAAACATGCGAATACACAATGCGAATACTACTATGCGATGAAGATTAAAATTAGCTGAATATGATTACGATATAGTATACAAAGCAGGTAAGACTGTAAATGCCGATGCCTTATCACGAAATCCGGTAAACCTTGAGGTTGCTAAACTACCATTTAGCCTTGCCTATCAGCGAAGGGCAACACGAGGGACCGATGATGACCTTCATCCAGATTTCCGCCGTAATAAAAAATTTATTGAAAACTGTCATTGAAAACTTAAAATTAGAAACTGTTAGCATTGCTAAAATCGATTATGTTAACAATGTGCCATGGAGCAATATTAAAATTGCAATTAGTTTTCGTGGATTCAACAACCAAATTAATTATATGCAATGGACTGGTTAAATACCCACCCAAAGATCTTCGATCTACCTAATAATCGGAGAAATGCATTATCTACCTACAAGAGGACATCGAGGTGTCACAAAGACATATAACAGAATAAAACATAAATACCATTGGGAAAATCTGAAGTCCGATGTTCAACGATACACACAATAATGTTTACAATGTCATTTAAAAAAACTAGTTCGAGTAAAAACCAAACAACCTATGGTAATCACCGATATATCTAGATCGTCTTTTAATAAAGTAGCCATGGATATCGTAGAATCTTTATCTAAAACCGGAAGAGGCAACGAATATATTTTAACCCTGCAAGATCAGTTAACTAAATTTTGCATGAGAATATCTTTACCGGATCAAACATCAGAAACAATAGCAGAAGCCTTTGTCAACAGATTCATTTATTGGGAGCGCCTAAAGCTATATTAATCGATCAAAGGAGAAATTTTATCAGTGAATTAATAAAGAAGATAGCAAAAATATTTAGAATCCGTAAATTCCATATAACGGCATTTTATCCTCAGTCAAATGGATCCCTAGAACGATCACACCACGCATTAGGAAAATACTTGAAACAATATGCAAATCAGCAGATGGCTCATGGCTCAAACAATGGGACAGATGGCTTGGCTTAGCTATGTTTAATTATAATATTATACTAGCGTCCATGAGGCCACGAAACATACTCCATACGAATTAGTGTTCAGTAAAATAGCAAGAGTACCAAATGAGCTTTTAAACTCTAAAGAAAAATTAGCTAATTACGATGATTAACTAATAAATTTAGTTACACAACTCCATGCAATTCAAACAAATGCTCGTGAAAATATCGTAGAAGCTAAAGAAGTTAAAACGAAAAAAACATTACGACAAGAAAATTAATCCACAGAAATTCAAGCTTAGAGATCATGTATTTTTATTAAAGGGGCCAAAACCCAGAAAATTTGGAGATCAATATACCGGACCTCATGACGGGAAAATTTTAAACAAAAATAATGTTAAAATTAAGATAAAGAAAAATAGTCATATTGTTCACCCCAACCGCTTACGAATTTCTCACATTAGACCAGTTCATAATAATTAAATAAATCAAGTTGACATTTCAGATGATGGATTGCTGCATCAAAAGAATAACCGTTATATTTATATTAATAATGTGAACTCAAGGAACTTACGGAATAATAGGATATGACTGTAGCTTCACAGCAGCGAATTTAATTACGTTATCACTAATAAACGAAGAGTGATATTCCCCCACAGAATGTAAACTCTAGCAAAGTCTATATACAAGTACTTCTACTCAATGATTTTAAATCTGTGAAAGTAATACAATGTAAAATCGAAGTAGATCGTACAGTAAAAAGATGCGAAATGTTTTCACGATGAACGTATATAACGGACAATTTTCATATATAGCCGATGTATCTCGAGATGCATGTCAATGCATGCATACTTATGGAAGCGTCGAAATAGCCGGGACTCACATAACAGATCTGCTATCTAATCAGACTGCATCACGTCCAATAGTTTTGGCCGGGCATGTTGACAATGACGGTGCAGTTCCGGCAGTGCTTATTCCAATCCTTATGGAAATTGGGGAAATGTCATTGTATTACGCAGCCTCAAAATTATCTTACAAGATTACATCGCCGACGTTCGAATAAACATCAACCGTGTACATCTCAGGTCAAGAGTAATTTGTGAACTAAATTCCACTCATTGCACTGACATAGAGGGAGGGGATACCTTTTGGAATCCCGTACCTGTCGATTATTATTTCCGATTATGGTGTATATGGATACGCTAATAAAATATTTGCTACCAATCTCAAACAGTCTACTCAATAACCACGACCAATATGATTCCCTCTTTAACTAGCACTGGAACATTTACCACCTGTGGACATATACTTACCAGAACCGAACATCCAAATATATATAATTTTCGAAACGACGTTTGGTGCCGAAGTTTTTAAAAGCTCTGGCTTTATAGCAGTAAACATCGATATCTTCACATACGTAAATTCAAAATTCGTATACATAGAAAGACACGTTCGTACTCAAATTAATCAAGTATACAGAAATATATTATTGCAACAATGTCAACTTGAATATCGTATGATGCAGAATGCATTAACCATAGCCGCTAGATCACCTGACGTTTTTGCGTATCATTTTATGAAAGGATCTGGATATATGGCACTTTTGGCAGGAGAAATAATTCACATAATAAAATGTGTACCGGTCGAAGTAAAATTAGCTCGAACCACAGAATGTTACAAGTAGCTTCCAGTAATACGAGGAAACGAAACATATTTTTTGATCCCGCAAATGCATGTATTAACGCGTCATTCGGAACTCAGATTACCTGTAATTCTGCACCTACTATGTACCTTTTGGGAGACTCATGATATAAAATTATGCCTAAACCGGTGGAGACATTACCACCCACCATTATGAAGCCTTCAACTAAACCGTCATGGAAATACATCAGCCCAGGAGCACTAGCGACCAGTGGAATATATTCACAAATCATTGATCTGGAAGAATTCAAGGATCACATAATGTTCCTCATGGAGCGACCTGCAATCCTTAATATCATGGCAAGAAGCATATTAGAGTGCTTAACCGTAATAAATGGAGGATCACTCTCATAGACGAAGCATCGTTAGAAAGAATTGCTATCTCCGCTTGAGAAAAATTCTAGAATAAATTTTTAATCTTTGGCAATATCAGCGCTGGATTAATCGGAATATAATTGCTAGAGTTATCAAACTATTGTTAGACACATTCGTACATGGATACGCTCTACATACTGTGTACGATTGGTCGATGTACCTATTGGGAGCTGTATGGTATTCACTTACTCAACTTTTATTACATTTAGAAAGGAATAAAATTAGAGATGTAAATCCTAGCGCTCCAGATTTCGAATTACAAGAGTATAACTGAAGAGTGAAACTGAAACTAAACTAGAATCTATTTATCCTCTTTTTCCCTCGAGGGAAGAATCCACCTATACTCTTGAATTGAAAGACTGAGCAGTTAAAGGAAAAACCCGGCACGATATAATTTTCTTTTCCTCTCTCAATATACACACACACACACACACACACACACACACACATACACACACACACACACACACACACACACACACACACACACACATATATATACTACTGTGGGCAAAAAGTATCGATAATTTGTTTGTTTTTCAAAAATTCTTTATTTATTCATCCAAATTCGTATCATCCCCCTCAAAGTAGTCCCCCCCGGTTGCAATGCAACTGTGCCAACGCTTTTTCCAATTTTCGAAACATGCCGCATAGTCGTCTGTAGGTATGGCCCGCAGCTCACTCGTCGTTTTTTCTTTTATCTCTTCAATCGTCTCGAAACGGTGTCCACGGAGTGGCCTTTTGAGTTTTGAGAACAGCCAGAAGTCACATGGTGCTAAGTCAGGCGAATACGGTGGTTGTGGAATGATATGAGTTAAGTTTTTGGCGAAATGGTCACGAACTACGAGTGATGTGTGCGACGGAGACCCAAATGGTCGCTCAAAATGGTTTTGACTGATCCTTCCGATATGCCAACAAGATCAGTAAGGTCTCGGACAGTCAATCGACGATTTGCGAGCACCAAATCTCGGATTTTTTGGACGTGAATCACATCAGTTGATGTGGATGGCCGTCCGGCACGTGGCTCGTCTTGAACGCTCTCTCGGCCCTCTTTAAACATTCTGTGCCATGCAAAAACTCTTGCTTGTGACAAAGCGCCATCACCGTACGCCTTCTGACACATTCTCAACGTTTCGGCTGCAGAAATTCCATTCCGGACACAAAATTTTATCGCACTTCGTTGTTCCATAATTTCAGACATTTCAAAAAACGACAAATCACTTTTTACGTGCTTACAAACAGACGCTTATCTCAAACACTAATGACTATTTTGACGTGTACCTTGGCGCAGCTGTCACTGACAGAATTGCCAACTTCAAAATAAATTCGGTTGTCCCTATCGGAAACCCCGGGAAATTTAAATTTGAAATTATCGATACTTTTTGCCCACAGTAGTTCATCTACGATGTTCTGAGTCCAATTGAAGACTGGCAGCGAAGACTTCCGGGACTTGCTTGAGGAACTAAGCGGAGGATGACATGAAAGGGGCACATGCTGCGCCATCGTCCCGACCTCATCGGAGAAGTGACCATACGTGAAAACCGAGGATAGCAACACGGAATTATAACAGACGTCAACGGAGAACGATCTCTCTACGAGACTGGGACCGGAGATCTCGCAACGCGAGATACAGATTACTAAAGCCATCTATTGGAAAAATAATGGATTTCTTTTTACTACCTAATATATATATATACACACACACATGAAAAAGGGGAAAAATAATAATAAAAAAACTAGGAAAAAATAATAGTAATAACAAAATAATAATAAAAATAAAATAGTAATAAATGTATATATATATATATACGTAAGCTGCTGGAAAAGTTTCTGCAAACAATATGAAAAAAAACATGTAAAATTCAGTAAATGGTTTTATTGTTTTTCGAAGTATTCGCCTTTAAGATCGACATTTTTGCATACGCTCGAACCAATTTTCGAAGCATTTTTTCCACTCTGAGACTATAACCTCAGAAATCAGTGTGAAATGTTTCAACAACTGCTTCAGGCGACTCAAATCGCTCACCACACATCTTCTTTTTAATGATTGGAAACAAAAAGAAGTCATATCATTAGGTGATAAATCAGGTGAATACGGACAATGAGTCATCAATTCGACATTTTTACTGGATAAAAAATCAACGATTTGACAGTGCTGTGTAACAGCTGGCGTTGTCATGATAAAGGATGATGCGACGATTTTGCTTTGTTCTACGCAATTCATTTATAACTTTTGGCAAACAAATTGTTGTATACCAATCAGTATTTACAGTCCTTCGAATCCTCTAAAGCCACGGTTGCCACATGTCCGGTATAACTGAAGAAACAAGCAATCATTTGCAGCACTGCGTGAACGAACAACTTTTGTTGATTTCGATTCATTTTGAAATACCCAAATAGTGGATTGTTGTTTACTTTCGGGCTCATACGAATAGATCCATGTTTCGTCCCTAGTAACGATGTTGTAGACCAAATTTAACCGACCTCAGTAGAATTTCTTGAGCATTTTTTGCTCCATTTAACGAGCCTGTTTTTGAGCTTCGGTCAAATTGTGTGGGATCCAATGACTGCAATGTATTGCTTTCATGTCAATGCCTAAGGATACCTGAATCTTGCGGTATGTCATATGCCAGTCTCGCTCAATCATTTCGCGCACAGCATCAACATTAGTAGCAACAATAGACGTGGATGGACGACCTTCACGGAATTCGTCACAAAGAAAGGTACCACGCTGGAATTCGGCAAATCAATTAAACAGTCCTATTGGATGGTGCTTCATCCCCAAAAGCCAAATGAAATCGATCGATGCATTGTTTCGGAGTTAGATTACATTTGTAATCGTAAAAAATCATTATTCGAAAATTTTCACGCAAAATTTCCATTTTCTCACAAAATAACTTCTTTTAAAATACTATGCAAACAAAAGCAATGCAAACTAGTTGGCTTGGGTACAAACTGTCAATTGAATTATAGGTTAAAAACGTCTAATTTTACGGATATGATAATAGCAGAACGTTGGCGTCACTGGAAGTATTAGATTGCAGAAACTTTTCCAGCAACCTACATAT
>JAANIC010004495.1:360801-399029 GCA_017607545.1 Acromyrmex charruanus
AAGGAAACATTGATTACATTAAGTTACGCCCAACATAGTGATAAGTTGAGAGCGGGCACGTACCCTTCCATATAATAATAAGCATAAGAATATATATGTATATATACACACTCACACAAAAAAGGAAAAATAATAACAAAAAAAAACTAGAAGAAATAAATAATAATATAATAATAATAATGATAATAATAAAAAAAATTTTTTTTAGAATTACTATACTGGGAAAAACTAACAAGAGATTTATATAACTGATTCTTGCTGGAATAAGATTAATTAAGAACAATATCTTTCCTTTATCCTTAGGCAAATTATCTTGCCTTCCTCTTCCCTCTTAAAAGAATTTTCTTTGTCGTTTTTCTTATGTATGCAAAGTTACCTGATTGTCAATTACAGTATATAACTTGCTAATGCACTCACCATCTCCAGATCACTAGATCGTATAAAGATCTTTGTATTCCAATTAAATGGTAAGACTGAGTTGACAGTTTCGATATTTGACCGAAACCCATGTGCTACATCACTAAAGAGACACCGGGTCTGCTAAAGCGATAAAAATCTGCGACCATTGCCATGCAGAAATCTCAAACAAAGAATGCTATATGGTCCGTGCCTCGTTCATAGAAAGTCTATGAACGACTACAAAAACTGTTCAATCTGCTGTAAGACGACAATAAATGTCAAGCCCGCAGAAGTATGAGTGTTGAGACCGCATCGAAAGATTTCGGCACACCGACAAGACACTTTAGACCGGAAATGGAGTTGGCGACTTTCAGGAAATCATTCTTTTAAATATTCCTAATCACCAACATTCACTTGCCAATACTAAAGGAAGAGGAAAAAGGGAAAATATATATATTTAAAAAAATATATATATTTTTTTTTTAATATATATATTATATATATATAGTATATACAAATATATACATTATAATAATTTTATATANTATAATATTATATATATATATATATAGTTATACAAATTTTTTCTTATTTTCCAGTAAAATTGGCAAATTTTAGCGTTAATTAGATTATATGCGCAAGAGTATCTTTCAATGAGTATCTAAATACTTTAGTTGCACTATTGCAAATAGGCATAACAAGGAGCACCAAAGAATTCTGAAAGGAACCCTATCTTTCTTTCCTGCTTCTTAATGATATAAGTTACAAACTTATGGATATCAAAATGCTAATCCCTTTTATATGTAATACGCGTATATGTATATCAGGATATTGACATTTACTTGTAAAATGGAAGGACGAAAGAACTGAAAAGGCGAATTTTAGAAACGTCCGATTCTTTCCTGCTTCTCTAATAAACCAAAGAACGTGTAAGAAATAACACTTAAATGTGAGTCCGACGTTACCATATAATCAAACCCATCAAGTCGTCGAAAGAAAAGAATCGATACCTTTTTTTCTCTCCTCTTCTCTTTTTTTTGCAAATGTTGCGTTCTCATACCCCAACATTTATCTAAGGCTGGGGGTATACGTCCTATAGACGATTCTTTTCTTTTGAAAGAATCGACTCCATGTCGCGACGATGGTTGACGTCTATGAGAATCGAGTGGAATCCTCTGATAACGGTCTGACAAAATTGAAAAGAGGGACAAGCTCCGCGAAAACTCATAAATGCCAATCAATCCGGAAGGAATAACAACCTTAATGCAGGCCCGAAAAGTAATAAGATTGCAAAAGATATAAATGCACTGAAGTCACGCAATAGTAAAAATCCAAGCTTTGTCGTCCTAGACTGACTAACAATTTCTTAAGAAAACAGGCGCAACATCGCGCTTAAAAAATCATAAAACGCATGGGATAACTTTCCACGGTAGCGTTATCTAAGATCGGACTCGCGATTGACAATGATTGCCCTGCACGCAAAACTAGTTGTGCACGGTAACCGTTTGTTTACCTAGCCATATTTTTCGCGAGGATAACAGAATTCGTCATCCGTCTGAAGCAATTTTGCCTCTTTAAAGAAAAACGTAAATCATTTCTTTTCTTCTCGAAACCCCTCTAATGATGCACTTTACATTAACAACGATAGGATGCTGTAAAAACCGTAAATCTCGCGTGACATTGCAAATAACTATTGCATTTTAGGGCACTACGCCCTTTTTTCGGGGTATAAATAGAGGTCCCGCGGAAGCGCAGAGCGTCAGTACGGAAATCAGGCTACTTCCGTTCACGTCAGTCAGTGAAAACCCGCGTTAGTTCACACAAATTCGCGTATTATATTTTTACGCAAGTGCATAAAAAAAAATTGTGGGCAACAATTATTATTGGGATCACCCAGTCACTGGTCACTGCGATTGCTCTCGTGGCGCTTTTCCGTGGACAGCGGTCCTCCTCGATCACTTCCATCGATATTTACCCGAGATCTCGAGGATTAAGCAGTTAAACAGTAAGTCGGCCTGCCATTCCATCCAGTTATCCACACATCTCCCCATAAAAACACACACACACACACACGAACGCACGCACGCAAGCACGCCTTCATAACTAAATTTGAATTCTTTGACCTTAAACAAATCGATTGTAATTACACGAATAATGATAAACTTTTTTTTATATATTCTATATAACTTAAATTTTTTTAAATAAATGTAAGTCTTTTATATTATAAATGAAGATTTCCAGCTTCCATTTATTATTTTGAATCATCACTCGCATTCCTTTCCTTCTAACACCTGAGATCGCACGAGGTCCAGTCCCAGGTCAAAAGAATTAAGTTTCTTGATCCAAAAAGTAGGATCGACGTTCGCATTATCCGTCGAAACAGGTGTCATAGCGTCTCTTCAGGATGTTGACCCATATTCCGGGACCGAAAAGGTGCGTACGACTCACAGGTATTCGCCTCTGCGCGTATATCTGAGATTGAGTCTAGCCGTCCTTCTATACCCTCTCCATTCTCCTTCATTGTCTCCTTGACCAAATTTCCAAGAGTTTGGACGTAACACCTATATTAATAATATAAAATATTGACGAGGTATGATTTAAGCGACTAGTATGCATTCGACAACTCTTCCCTATGTGCTTTACCAATATATATAGGTTTTTTGCCGTATCGGCGCCAGACACATGACATGGTAAATCTATAAGATACCGATCGCAGAAATAGATCGCAAAAAAATTTTCAAACGTTTACCACTAGACAAAAGATTAACACGACCCGATAGTGCAACTTCCTTTATTATACGTATCTAACTTTACTTCGTATGCTTTTTTCCCTGGCAGATTTTTCGTACTCTGGTCAGTAAGCGCTGAATTGCAAGCGTAAGACCAAAAATTCGTATATATTTTTAAAGCACATAGGGAAGAGTTGTCGAATGCGTACTGGTCACTTAAATCGTACCTCGTCAATATTTTATACTATTAATATAGGCGACATTGATTAATAATATAAACTACATGAAAAATGAGTAATATAGACAAAAATATAATATATTACGTCTTGTTATGAACGTTAGAGGCGTTTTAAAAAATCAAGTATATCTGATATCAACTTACGTAGCTAATAACAACAATCATCCAATTTTATTATAAATTTCTATATATATATTTCTATATATACATTTTTATAAAAGTAGATATATTGTAGAATATTATATATCTACTGTATATATATATATTTGCAACATAAAAATTAAATCAATATTTTTACAAAATTCATCAAGTTTTTTAAATCACGAGATAAGATTCATAATTGACAATAATAAAAGTAATAATTGATATCAATACAAATGTTAAGTTGGAAAATATATCTGAGCCAATTTTATTTTCATAGAATTTATTTTTTGATTATTGTTATTTAATAATTATAAAGTATTTGGTTTTCATCGATAAATTATTAAAATTAGGAATTAATTAATTATTACACACTAGTTAATGATTACTTTTATTAAATTTCAATTATTTTCATTCAAAATTCGCTGTCTGCATTTTAACTAGCACTTTACTCTTGTACCGTTATTATAATATGTATCAAAATTTATTGATATATACGTGTATCTCTTACCGTTACTGTTACAATAATTTTGATTTATGATATTGAAAACACATAAAAAGCATATAATTTTACTGCACTAATTTTTTGATTATATAATTTAATAAAGGAGGTGCTAACTTAATGTTAAGCCAGCACTCTCATCTTTAATGCGATTTTCTGCTAAACTGTTCGAGCACAAAAATTGGCATTAGAGCACATAATTAGCAAATAAATAGCACTTAATTCTGGCATAGGTGCCGTTTTGATTTTTTTTTTAGGGTGGGGTGCTAGCTTAACAGACATATCGTTAATACGTGTGCAGGAATTGATACATTTAATATAAAAATTCTTACCTATAAAATGAAATATCTTTTTACTTCTCTGTCTACATCAAGCACACAGCTCTTCATATTGATGCACATTTTACAGTCACGCGATTTTATAATCTTTCAAATATAATCTCACACACAATGATTTTGCTGACATATGCATCTCACTAAAAAATACTAAACGTAGTATTTATGAATTATGTTTTGACAGCCGTTATAAATATTACGATGCAATTATAATCGTAACATCCGGTCGTATCAGATTTTAACAATTTTGAATGTAAAAAAATTAAGAACGAAACGTTTACTAAAAACGTGGACTCCTAAAATCGAACTCTGGACATTTCTGCTATGAATTAGGTAATTATGCAGAAAACGGCCGACCTCACCGATTTTAATGAAATTAGGCTTATTTGACGCGTTTTTGCATGAAATGAACGAATCTGGCAGAAAAAAAGCGCCGCTCTGCCCCGCGAGCATTTAGCTTTAAAGTTGACGACTATGTAGGTTAGGAAATCTGTCATACCGACTGTATCGAAAATTCAAAGCTCAAATTCAGTGCTTTACAAACAAATTCACTGCTTTACAAACAAATTCACTGCTTTACAAACAAATTCACTACTGTAAAATAAAAAAATAAAATAATTTATTTTTTAATGGTGAATCTGTTTGTAAAGAAGAATTGCACTAACACTGAATTTATTTGTAAAGCACTGAATTTGTTTGTTTATTTCGTGCAAAAACGCGTCAAATGCGCCTAATTTCATTAAAATCGGTAAGGTCAGCCGTTTTCTGCATTATCCGGCGGAATGAAGCCACGACCAATTACGAACGTTCCGCCAATTTCGCGTTGCGCCAATTCCGCGCGTCTTTGAAGTTAGCACCCTAGCATTGAAATTCCGTAGTTCTGATTAGAGCCAAATCCGCACCATGGGGCCGCACCCTAAGAATCTCAACTTATCAGAAACTATATATTCCACAATATATGATTTCTGATAGTTGAAATTAGGGAAATTATTTGCTCCGCACAATAAAAGGAACAAGGAACCGAGATTAAAAATTCCAATCTATCTGAAATTATGTATTATGAAATACACAGTTTCTGATAGGTTGAATTTCTTATTCTCTGTTCTCTGTTCTTATTTTCTGTATTTCCTGTTCCTTATTTCTTTTATTATGCGCAGCCTTTAAGTCACGTGATAGAAATTGACGAATATTAAGCATTAATGACTATTGTTACGTCTAATGTTGTTGTTGAGATTTTCTCCGTTTTTGAGTCAATGTATTTAAACAATTTACTCGGGGATCGGAAATTAAGTTGTGCGGTTAAGGATGCGGTTCACTGGGAAGTACCGGATAATTTAGAGGAAGGGTAATCTTGAATCCGGTGCCAAAAAGATCGCTAAGCTTATAGGCGAATCTACGTGAATCGGCCTTTGAAATGTTTTTGTAATTAGAAAACGTGAGGTTGACCTCCAATTTACTTAGAGTGTAGACAGGTTCGCGGGATGAGTCTACCGGTTTGTCTTGATCTAGCAATTGCGCAAGTTTTTGGAAATGGGAGAAAGGATCTTGATTTGAAATAAGGGCCGATTTAATTTGGAACTTCAATCTCTTTTCTCTTTGTCTTCGTCCGCCTTTGGTAGGCATGGAGGTAATACAAAAAAAAAAGAATTATAATAATAATGTTCCGGAGAACCGTCGGAAGCCACGCTATTGGCAGCGACAGTCGTAACAGCTCTCTGGATATGAGAAAATTATGAATTCTCCGAGGAAGTGTTAATAAACGGGGGCCACGCTATTGGCAGCGACAGTCGCAACAACCCCTCAGATATTCATATATGTATATGTACTTGTATGTAACCGATTGGAGATTTAGAAATTCCGTCGATAGATTCGATTCAATATTTTCGTTTATTAAAATAAATAAATGCTATAAGTAAAACAATGCGAAAAAGAAAAGTGAGGTTCTGATGAAGAGAGAGAGAGAGGATAGTTTTCATCTTGATTGTATAACTGTAACTGTAACTAACTAACCGACTGACTGACTGGCTGACTGATGGGCTGACCGAAAAAAGGACTATTTCTGTCTTTGACAGCTCCTTTTATATTCTGAAAATGAATGTGGGAGTGTCTTTTCAGAACCAATCGACACTCCTCAAAATTTGGTAGAATCTATATTCGCGCTTTCCTTGAGATAAGGCAACAAGGCTCCGCCTAAGCCCTACTCCCCACTCTACAAGTTTATTCTGAATAAATAATAGGTGAGTTTTTACAATTTGTAGTAATAAAAATTCGGTTTTCCTTAATATCCTTTATGCGAGGCGAATTCATACGTTTAAAATTAAATTAACTTTATTAGAAAAAGAAAAAGGGAAAAAAAGATATTCGTTCTCGCATTCAGGAAGATTTCTATTTTACTGCTAATTACTTAATCGTTAAACGCTAATATAATATACATTATTATTAATGTTAATGTACGCTTTTATATTTGTTATTTTATAGGAAGGCTTCTTTGAGAAAGATCATGTGATATTCTTAGACATTCTTTAGAATAATCTGTAGATAATTTGTATGACGCATAAAAGTATATAACGTGATCTATTTGTTAGTTTGAATGTTTAAATAAAGAAACTGAATATATCCTCTTATAAAAGAGAAAAGGAATTTTCAGTTTCGAAATAAAGATAAAATAAAGGGAAATATTAGCGATAAGATAAAAAGTAAAGGTATAAATCGTATATTTATGATAAAGAATAAGAAGATTTTATCGGGATGTAACACTATGTTTACACGGTATCCTTAATTGGGTTTTATGACATTCGTAGTTATGAATTATAGCTGTTCCTCGGAAGAATGGAACGACTATGATTGGCCAGTTTCATAACTATGGATATTATTGAACCAGATTAATGTCCGTTTCCATTAATGTAGATTAACTTTAATTTCGGTTCAACTTATTCTTTGTCTTTTTCTAGTTTTAAAGATTAAAAAAAGACGAAGAGTAATGGCTCCGGCACACCAGCGCGATGTACATCACGCGATATCCAATGAGAATATACCTTCAAAATGAAAACCTCGATAAAGCTGTACACTCATTGGATATCGCATGTGATATAATTTTATTTATATAATGAGTCTTGTAAGTACAGTATAAAACATTTATCACAATATACAATCTTCAAAAAGTTTGGAAGAAAAAAATAAAATATCCCGAAAATGATCAACTCTAGCGAAAAATATATAAGAGCAAAGTTATATATAATGACCTTAATATTTTTCTGAAATAAATTTCAATTGATTGTATATCAATTAAAAATATTACTTTTTTAATATCTTTTTAGTCATTAAAATGTGGCTATTGCAACTCCATCCTTTGTGCTCTTGCGGAAATGCTTTTGCACATCACTGTTTCAAAGATTTTAACGAAAACGTGCATGCTCTAAACGTCAGTGAAGACTCTGTCATTATAATGAGTAGCTGTAAAATATTTTTATTGTGTATTATTATAAGTATTAATAATTCAAGTATTAATAATTCAGTATTAATAATCAAAGTAATTGCATAAAATTGATTTCATAATTATTATTTCACAGTACAGAAGTATGACAGTGCAGAGGAAGTTGAAAATGTCTGTAAGAATGTAGCAGAACCAATGCTTCAGATAAGTAGTCTGATGCAAAATATTGACGAATTGAAAATAAATAAAAAAAATAAAAAATAAATTGTAAATATCGACGAATTGAATATTAAGAAATCCTTCTCCTTCAGAAGCAGAATCCATAATTTTTGGTTATGTCCAATTTAGCCGACCATATCACGAACCGCGTATCCGGCGTACCGCCTATTTCTTTCGCTAATATTACATGGAGCGCGGCACGGACTAGTGACAAACTCACGTTAGTATGAATTTTTTTAAATATATTAACTTATTTTCATGCACACTTTATCGATACTCTTATTTTTTTAACAGATTTACTTAATAATTGCGTTTAAATCAATTAATTTCATTAAAAAGTGCATAGCAGTGTATAGTAATGTGAGCTTATTACTAGCCTATGCCGCAAACCGCGCTCCATGTAATAGAGGAGAAAAGAAGCAAGCGGCACGATTTGCGCGGTTCTTCTTCTTTTTGTTCGATGTTAATTGGTCCTTGCCGCGGAGTAGCAATTCCGACCAGGGTGAACCTAGTAGCTGAAACAAGTAACCAGGCGGGGGCGCCGCCTGGGAGGAGAGGAGAGAAATAAAGTTCCCCACCCCTCCTTTAAAACAGAGGCATGTTCATGGAAATCAGATACTGAGGTTTAAAGATTTGAGATATGCAGTAATTAAACGACACAAGATAGGGGGGGGGATTATTAATCATACAATGAATATTAAGGAGATGAAATGGGAAGTGTTTTTTCAGGTAATCACGAAATTTAGTCGATTTATGAATACAAAGTTTGCAGTAAAAGAGAATATGATTAATGTCCTGATTTAGGTTACCACAGGGACATGCAGGCGAATTAACAATATTTTTCCGATGCAGGCTATATGCTAGATTATAATGGTTAGATCTAATTCTGGAGATGGTGACGATCTCCTCTCTTTTAAGATTCTTATGATAGAACCAAGACTTAGCTGAGTTACTTCTATGAAAATCATCATATAGCTGC
Source organism: Acromyrmex charruanus (assembly GCA_017607545.1). NCBI lineage: Eukaryota > Metazoa > Arthropoda > Insecta > Hymenoptera > Formicidae > Acromyrmex > Acromyrmex charruanus. The sequence continues at coordinate 369,777 of JAANIC010004495.1, forward strand.
CCTTTAAATGTTGCTCAGTGATCTAAGTGTGCTTGAAATTTAGTTGAGGGATTGCTTGGAGACCATAAAAAAGTCTTGAAATGGTATTTTAAATTTAGGCCGATGTCCACTAAGGGCGGCCTCGTTGGCAAGATGGTCTGCAGTCTCGTTACCGATTATACGTTTATGACCAGGAATCCAGATAAAATTAATTTTGAAACCATGTTGCGTTAAAAAGGACAGACGATCCTTACTATCTATAATATGATTTGCATTTCTAGAGTTGTAAGACGATATAGCCTGAAGAGCACTTAAGGAGTCAGAACAGATGGAAGTTTCGTCACAACATCGATCTTCGATAATGATTAATCGTCTGAAGGATAGTCCAAGATTCGGCTGAGAAAATTGAAGTCTCCGGGGGAAGTCTCCGTTTGAACTTGAGTGCAACGTTAAGATCTGGTGAATAGATTGCGGAGCCCAGGCGATCCTCGCTAACGGACTTAGAGCCATCGGTGTAAATAATGGGACCACGATTGGCGTATGTGGTTATAGTTTCTAGGAATCGGGCTGATATATTCGGTTATTTGCTTTCTTAGGAACATTGGTGAGCTGTCAAATTGATAGACATAAGTATAGCTTTCATAACTGTGTTTATAAGCATGTTGGATCTGTGGATGATTCTAAGTGAGTATTTCTGTATTACATAGTACTTGAACGCAGGTACAGTAGCTAGGGCCCGCTGTCTTCTTGGGGGAGAGTATGTAGCCTGTTCCAAGCTTTCAAAGCTGTGCAGCATTGGGGAGTTCTTCTTGGAAAAAGTCTTATAGATGAACTTCGAGATCATATAGCCAAATCTAATGTTAAGAGGGGTTTCCTTTGCTTCGGCCATAATGACACTGATAGGTGTAGATAGTTGATATCCAAGAGCAAGATGCAGATTTCTGTTGATTAATTTTTCCAGTTATAAAAATTCAGTCTTATTGCCCTTAAGCTTGAACACTTGACATCCGTATTCGATAGCAGAGCGAAATACAGCTCTGTAAAGGGTAAGAAGTAAGTTTGGATGAGATCCCCATTTAGTGCCTGCGAGAACTGCTAGTATTTTAGTAAGGTTACGTCCCTTATTGATCAAGGTCTTTAGATGCTCTTTGCCGCTCAACTTGGAGTCGAGAGTGAAGCTCAGAAAGATGGCAGATTGTACTCTAGGAATTTCTATGTTCTGAATGTGTAGTTTAATATCCGGATGTGACTGTCTCTTCCTTGTAAAGAGCATCCATTGGGTTTTTGAGGGGGAAACTTCCAAGCCCCTATTTCTCAAGTAAACATGTATATTATTTAATGAAGATTGGACCGACGATCTAGCATCTTCAGCGTTTTGGTTTGATGAGAAGATAACGACGTCGTCCGCATATTGTAAGAGAAAGATGTCTTCATGTAGACATTTATTAATATCCGCACAGTAGAGGTTGAAGAGCAAAGGGCTAAGGATGGAGGGGTACCTTTCAAAGCGATGTATGCTTTAAGCACGCCATCACAAACGTGATTTGTCTGTTGGAAAGAAAATTACTTATGAATTTAATGGTTTTGGGCGGAATCCCAAGACGTTGTAAATCTTCAATTAAAAATAGAAGGAACCACGTTGTCGAACACTCCCTCGATGTCCAAAAATGCACATATAGTAAGGGCGTTATTAATGAAGGCGCCCTGAATATAATATGTCAGAGCAACAAGATTGTCAGAGCAGGCACACTGAGGGCGGAAGCCTGTTTGGTTAAGCGGCAATATGGCCTTGGATTCAGTAAACCACCTCAACCTCAGATAGATAATTTTTTCCATAATCTTTAAGAGGCACGAGAGAAGAGAAATCGGTCTGACACCTTTTCCATTTGGTTTAGGGATAAGAACGACCATTGTCATTGACTTATTCCATTCCGCAGGGAAAATTCCTTGACAAAAAAGATTATTATAGATTTGTAATATCACAGAAAGACTATTCGGTGTTAAGTTCTTAATGATGTTATAGTCAATCTGGTCGGCCCCTGGAGCTGATCTAGTTTGGCTGAGTCAATAGCTAAGAGTAACTCCTTCATAGTAAAACGATTGTCCAAGAATTTAGCGCTTTCACACTGCGTAGGGGTATTTTCTTCAAGAAGAATACACTCTGAGACGATATCTCGAGGATTACAAGAGGGAGGATTTTATTAATCGCATTTTCCTGTGCAGCCGACAGCGACTGGCCAGATGACATAACGGAAGTTAAACGTCGATTTTTAAAAGCTTTAACCAACCTCTAAATTTTAGCAGACGGAGTATGAGCGTTAAAACTGTTGCATAGTTCTTTCCATTTCCTTCTCTTGGTTCTTTTGATGTGTAATTATTAACTTATTATGTTCTTCTGTATGTGTAATTATTAACTTGAAATTCCGGAAGCTTCCCTCGTAAACCTCTATAGTTCCAACTAGCAATAGAGATAGGTTTGTTAGAAGACATAAGTAATATTAGTATTAAAATGAAAAGTGAGATAGAGTAAAGTAACAGAAAAATTAGTAATAATTGTAAGCGCGATCGTCAGAAAAAGGGATATTAGCTTGATAATTATTATCATAATAAATGCGCGGGTCGTCATATTCAGTCTGCTGCCGGTAGAAGCGAGGAGGGTGCGGTTCTATGTATGAACTTACATGACTTAAGGATTGCTTAAAAATCATGGAAAACATGGGCATATCTATATGTCCAGTAGGAAGTCTATCATGTTTATAAAAGTAGTTATCACGTGAATAATTGGCTCGATCATGATTAAAGAGAATACCGTCTCTCGATATGTTGGGAGATCTGCCGTTCGGAGATATTAGATATTCCTTCCTAGCTTCTTCCAATGGTGTAGAATTATTATTAGCATTGTTAGTATTGCGAGGGGAAGTGACACAGGTATTGGAAAGGTCCTGCTTGTGTTTATCATTGTTCTGCGGTGAAGATAGGAGAGGGGATATTGGACGGGAAGCGCCCGCTGCCTGACGCAGGGATCGTGGGTGTTCGGGTGAGGTACGAGAAGTAGAATTCTTAACAGAAACTTTAGCGTACGACACGAGTTTAGAGGTATCTGTATTTTCAAGGGGGGAGAATTTATTATAACTGACGAACGAATGAGGGGTGTTATCATTCTTTGGCGGAAGTAAAGGGAAATTATAGTCATCATCTGCAAAGTGAACACTACGCGTACTACCTAAGTCAGCACTGGATCTAAAGGTAGATCGAGAATCCGTAGACGATAACCTATTCCTAGCATCCGCAAGAGAGACATTTTCGGTGGCTACGATCGTCTGTACTTTTTTCTGTTTAATAAAGAGAGGGCAATTTGTCGACGTGGTAATATGATCTCCAGAGCAATTGATACATTTGGGGGGGGAGGTTTTGCCTCTCACATGTCTCTTCTTTGTAAGCATCCTTACCACACAGCTGGCATCTCGGATGACTCCTACAAAACTTCCGAATGTGACCAATTCTGAAGCAAGAAAAGCATGTTTTAACTCTAGGGACAAAAGGTAGGACTTCGTGGGAATCATAGAAAAAAAATACTTGCCTGGCGAAAATCTGACCAGCAAATTTAAGGTTAACTGAAGTGGAAGGGGTGTATTCGATATCGCTTTCCTTAACAACACGCCTATTAAGTCTTTTAATTTCGATTACATGACAAGAAGATTTAATTTAAGTTCTTGATCCGTTACAGAAGTCGGAACACCTCTTATTATACCTGAGCGCATTATTTTAAAAGTAGGAATAAAAATTGAGTATCCTGTCTTGATGAGGTCAGAATTAGTCACAAGGTTATTGGCTGCTTCATAAGTGCGCATTTCAACCGAAATTTTGCCACGCAAGACCTTTTTCATAGATACTATATCCGAGTGCACAACCTTAGCGACTTGTCTCTTCATTAAAACTTCGAACGCGCTCTCGGTTATGCAATCACTGCTCATCTGCATATGGACAATAAAAGGTGCGCGATCCGTCGGACCATACCTGTTGTCAGAGAGGTTGTGAGAAGCTTATTGAGCACGTGCCGCACTATCAGATAGAGGGACAGAAACAGAGACAGAAGTAGCTTTGTCCGGGCTCAAGCCCAGTCCATTACGGCGTATGACATATTCGTGTTCGTACTCAAGAACCGAGTTCTCATTGGCTCTTTTGGCAGCGCGATCAATTGTAACGTCTATCTGCTCACACGTGTCGTTCGTTGCCCTAGCAAGTATTTCTTTAGTGAAGGCATCAAAATGTTCGACCGAAACACTAGTGAGGGTGACGCCGTTTGCAGAAACTAGGAGAGGGGGAGAGGGAGATCCACAGGATTCCCCGGCCCGCCTCCCATGGGAGGCACACTCATAGTCTCCCAAAATACCGCTAAAAGTATGGGCAAGGAAAGTTAGGCGCAAATAGAAAGGAGATAAGTGAGAATGCGAGTCAATTAATGACTCAAAAGACACAGATCGCTCTGAAAAGAGCGGATGATGCAACACACGACGCGACACTAAACACAGACACGTCCGTACCGGTCAAAGACACGCGCCAAACTCTCGTTTGCGCGGTTCGTATGGTTAGTTAGTTTCTGTACCGCATACCGCGTTTCATGTAATCGTACCCTGACTGCAAATTGTGGCTACGTTGTGGCTGCTGTATCCAATGTGGCGCCGAGTGTGTCGGGCGCCGGCGACGGTTAACTAATGGCAAAGGAAGATTGGCGGGAAATCACTAGTTCCATAAATGCCATAGCATGACATTTTGCTAATGTGGTCCTTTATATGTATTAATTACTCACGGCTTCTTTTTGAGATTTTTATTTCAAAATAATTATTCCTTGAACTAATTGTAATTCTAATATTAATCTATAATTTACGTTGCTAGATTTTTATAGGCTACCGAACTGCCTACAGGGTATTTTGGAAAATAATGATAAATCTTTCGCATAGAGAAGAATGGACTAAACTGAGAAGAAAAGTCCTCTATTATTTTGCAATTTTCGCAATAATTAACAAGATATTAATTGTTAAAAATTGCCGAAAATTGGTCTTCAATTATTTTTTATTCGAATACTACTCAACTTAACAGAAAAACTACAAGAGGCAAAAATTGTTAATTTTCTTCTCTGTATAAATAAAGTTATATGTATACATATGTATACATATGTATGTATATACATTTGTATACATGTATATATTCTGCAATACACTTTACTTTTTTGTTAATTTTATAACCAAACTGTTTCCTAAACAAAAGTAACTTTTTAAGACTATTTTTATGAAAGACTACATTATCATCGATATTTCTCTTCGAATCGCCATTATGTCGCCACATTTTTATTAATAGTGTCCTAAGTAATAAATATTTCGTAATTTTAAGTCCAGAACAACAACATTTTAATGAATGTAATTGTCAAGTTTTAAACTTAAATATTCATTATTAACTTAAATATTCATTGTTATCGTATAAAATGTAATTGAAGTATCACCTTCTCTTTTACTAAATAGTACGTATTTAAAAACACATTTTCTTTTTAATAACGTTTTAAACATTTGTTTTAAATTATTTAAAAAAAACATGTTTAATTTAATTTGATGTATAAAACACGTTTTAAATATTTGTTTAAAAAAAAAGTTTTAAACAAAACAACCTAAGAAAAGTGAACGTTGCTATGTAGTTTACATTCACATCTTTGTCAGAGGGTAATAGTACGCGGCAGCATTTTGTGGTTACAGGTTTTGGGCTGTCATGTCCTCTCTCAGATTTCTCTCTGCTCTATATGCTATAGCAGTGCTGCCAGACATGCCCCGCACTCGCGCATGCGCGCAATCTAAAGTGTCAGTAGAGTATCTAATCCGTTCATGAAACTGGCGTCCTCAGTCGCCCCAAAGAGAAATAGAATTATAAATATATAAAAATTAGACATACCTCTTATGAGGTATCAATTTCTACATTAATACTTTACATTATTTATATGAGAAGCTGATTCAGCATGCCTTGATAAATTATATCGACAATATTTAAATGAAATATATACAAATTTTACATCAAGCTTTATTGGTATTCTCTATCAACCAACCTTTAAAGATATTTTCATCTAACTAAGGTCTTCTAAATTTTCGAATACATATTTTAGGCCTTTTTCCATTGTGATTCATTTTCTGTCCTAAAATACTTTATCTTATTTCTATTTTCCTCTTGGGATTCCTCGCCTCTCCTGTTGTCCGGTTTGGCGCGCAGACATCGCGGTTCACACGGCACCATCGTTACTATAGAATAAATACATACAGTATGGACACTGAACTTTTTACTATGTGATCCCCGATTTTTAGTGAGCATATGTTGACTTCCAATCAGGAATGTGGCTGTCTTTAGTAAGTTGAAATAGATTATGTCAGCTGGATCTCCTTTCCATAAAGTATAATTAACCCTTTCGCCTATAATATGAGACTCGTGGTAAGGAAACCTGAGGAAATCGGGCCAAATATGAGTATCACGGGTAAGAGTGGCCAAATATGAGTATCACACTGTACGTTGTTCATACAAAGCTTAATTTTTTTTTAATTTGTAAGAGAAAAGTAGAGCAAAGAGTTAATAAAATTAAGTTTTACTAACAAAATTAAATCAAATTTTTTCGGAGACTAATTATAAATAATTGACGACAACAGAGAAAAATATCAGGATCTGTTGCGTGTATATCTAATGAAACAGGCCTGGGATCGAGACGATGGGCGTTCTGATATTTTTTTCTGTTGTCGTCAATTGTTTGCAGTTCAGAAGTAGGATTAGTGTTAACCTCTGCTAACCTCTCAGGGGTAGAGGATCAGGATTTTAGAAAAATGTTCTGGAGTCAGTTGTCCTATAAGGAATCGGAGCCGGTGGCGAGAATGCCTGAAATGCTCGGAATGATTCGATAAAAGAGGAACTGGGACTCAGATACAGAACAATGATAAAAATAATGAATAGCTCAGATGACCAAGAGAGTCCTAGACAGAGAACACGAGAATTGGTTGGTTGCCCGATAGATGGTGGTCGAGCCCCGGGAATGTGGGAATAAGTGACTCGATTGATGAATCAAATTCTCAAGACAAGCCCACGCTTGTCGTGTGATGTGATATGAGGTGTAATGATCGACACTTTTCTTGTAACTAATAATGATGAATTTTATTACTCGAATGAATATGACCGTACAGGATGAGCGCCATAATCTATCTGTTGTCTTATTTTTTCTCTGAAAAAATAAGACTTGTAGGCAACTCACAACCTACAAAATCCCTAGGCTTTCAACACTCGCTGCGCTAGTGAGATATTGAGAACGTAGTTCCCTACATACTCCCCCCCGAGTGACAACAAATCTAAACCCTATGCTTATTACTAGGTTAACAAAATATTGCTTTAGTGACAGGTACATTTATAATGCCGGCACTTAGGTCTACCATATAAAACATATAAAACGTATCACATAAAACATATCATTGCGTGTCTTTGGTGTTTATCTTAAGCTAATTACATTTTGTCATTGAGAGGATTTATTATAATTATATGGCGAAGGTGACTTTTTTCTTCGGACGCGCATACGTTTTTAAAGCTGGTTGCTCGTTGCTGAACGAATTGGTTGATTACCCTGCTTCTGGGGTTGCACCACATAAGTCATCGCGTATGCCATACGCTGCTTTTAAATTTTCAACTGATACACTGCGCTGTGTACCGTTAACGTCAATGTCGAATACTCGATCCGACACACGATTTACGATTTTGTGAGGGCCGGTGTAGGGATGCTCTAACGCTCTTTTGGTACCGCCCATTCGTAGAAACACATGGGAACATGAATATAAATCTTTGAATACAAATGCGCGTTTCTTATGCTCTACCGAGATTGGCTTAACTTTGCGCATATGCTCGCGGAATTCTTCGATGAACATTTTAGGATTAGGAATGAAGTCATCCGGCAGTACAAATTCTCCGAGGACGCGCAGCGTCGTTCCGTAAACGAATTCCGCAGACGATGCGCCGGTATCAAGGCGGACATGAGTACGCAGACCTAATAAGACGGTCGAAAGTACTCGTGACCAACCTTCATTAACATGACACATTATTGCAGCTTTTAAGCTTCTATGCCACCACTTGATCATACCGTTCGAGGCGGGGTACGCCGTAGTACGAATCCATTGACATCCGATCAGTTGAAGAAATGCAGTGAAAAGTTGTGCTTCGAACTGGCTATCTTGATCCGTAGTTATCGTTTTGGGTGCTCCAAAGTTTGCTACCCAGTTGTAGTAAAACGCGCGTGCCATGGCTTCGGTGTCTTTGAGAGGTATTGCTGCTGGCCAACACGAAAATCTATCAATAATCGTCACACAATATTTGTATCCGTCCGACTCAGGCAAAGGACCTATTAAATCCATGTGAACATGCTTGAAACACCCGTCGGGCGCGACAAATTTTTCAGGATTTAATTGAACGTGTCGGGTTATTTTTGACTGTTGACAATCTAGATAATCTTTGCACCACTTCGCAATGTCGCGATGCATGTTAGGCCACACATATCGTTGACGGATTAACCGATCAGTGACTTTAGGGCCCGGATGAGACGTTAAACTAATGAGACAAGAAGGAAGAATCATCTTCGATATTTAAGACCTACTAATTCAGGGAAATATTCAAATTATGTTTCGAATCATCCGTTAGTAAAAGGGTGTAATCATCGGGCAATTAGATAGAATATTGCTTTTATCCCATCCAAAATTTCAGGAAAAAAACATCTCTGACTTAATTCGCACTCTGTTAATGAATGGTTATCCTCTTAAATTTATCTTTTCAACATTAAAAAATAGAATTAAAACTTTAGAAAATAGAACGAATTTAGATAAAAATAGTGAGTACAACAATAATGAAAGCGACTCTAATTCTGATTTAAAGAAAAAGTTTTTTATAATACTATATTTAAGTAAAGTATCGGAAAAATTTAAAAAACTATCACATATTCAGGGCTTTAATATCGCTTACAAACCTATAAATAAAATGAATAGATTTATTAAAATTGGAAAAGATCCTTTGCGTAAAAAGGACCATTGTGGAGTGGTTTATAAAATAAATTGTTTAAATTGTGAGTCTTCTTATGTTGGGTTTATGTTTAAACAAAAAGGAAATTAAAAACTTGAATTAAAGAACATAAGGCTGACATAAGAAGATCCATCTCGGAGATGTCAGTGGTTTCACGTCACTAGTTGAATGAGATGCACGAATTGGATTGAGATAATATCAGAATTTTAGACACAGAACAATCATTATTGAAAAGAAGAATTTCTGAAATGATATACATAAAAAGCCAAATAAGTAATATCAATAAGCAAAATGACACTGAAGGTTTGCCCGATGTTTATCTACCTTTTCTAAAGAAAAATCTCTCTCACACTTAATAAATAATTCTAGAACAATCTAAACTTTTGACACATATATATAAATAGTGGTAATATATATGATAGGACAAATAGTAACACACAATGTCACGACAAATTTCTGTGTAAAGGATGTACTTAAGAGTCATTTTTTTGCTGTAAAACAGGTAACGATTCTATTCTCATACATTTCGACTAGAAGATATTAATGATAGGTTAAATTTTTTAAATTAGAATCTGGAAGTTCTTATTCTACGTAATTCGCAATATGACAATTGGCGCTGCAACATTGTTGTGCATCGATGCACCTTCACAAGATGAAAGAACACGTTTATACATAGTTATATTACACGACGGTTGAATTTAATGTCAGATATATGTAATTCTGCGTTTTAAGAATATTGTGAATTTACTGAAGATGGCCAGATTGTGACCGAAACGTCTAATGTTTTATTAATATAATGATAATTAAATATCGCAAACAATATCTTGTGCGGTGGTTTTTATGCTCTTCTTTTCATAAGTTTGTGAGTCATTCTATTAATTACAATCATTCTTTTTTGGACCATGTATTTGACCGAAATAATTAACCGGATCTAAATTCAAAAAAGTTTATATATAGAATCGTTTTTATTTCGTATGAAGATTTATGAAGTATCATTAAAAACATTTGTGAGTCATCCATTTTTAATTAAATATTAAAATATCATGTATTTGATCGATATAGATATAGGCGCTACGGTCATCGAAATTCCATTAGACACGATAGGTAGTCTCTCTAGTATTTTGATATTCCAGGACGTATTATGGAATTGCTTGGAATGAGTTCTGATCGGAATTATTTAGTTTTCCTACAGTTTCTTTAAAAAACATATTAGAAATGTAGGAAATAATTTAATTATTTTGATCGGAATCCATTCCGAATAATTCCATTATACGTTTTTTGGTTGTTATTCGATCAACAAGATGGTTTTGTAACTAACACTGAGACAAAATTCTTTGCATCATTGTCTATAATAGACTTCAAATGCTATTGCCATAGGATTTAATTGTAACAGGTTTTGAAACACAATACAAAAATTAGAAATTGTTTTATTGTAGGTTTTAACCATCACTCCTTCAAAATATTGTGAAGTGTCTGAATGTAAGTTAAGTTTAATTTTATATGTAATTTAACAAAACTGACATCAGATAAAGATGTCATCAAGCATGATTATGAGATGATATGCAACTATGTTCTCCATTAATTAAAAAATGCAATAACCAAGACTATGCAATATGTCTAATTAAAAATAATATAGAAATAGAAACAGGTAATGCTGTAGAGTTTCAATTATATTTTTATATATTAAAGTATATTATCGTAAGTCTGATAAAAGAATTAATTTTTTTATATAAACAGGAAGGTTTCCTCCAAAATTAGATAATAAACAAAAAAGAATTTTGTTTAATTTTACTGATGATGATTGTCTACATGTACTCGATCGTACGGTGACAGTTATGCATTTTGATTATGATACAGAGACTAATTCATATCCTGAATTATTTCCGTGACCGTAGTGCCTATATCTATATTTCGGTCAAATACATGATATTTTAATATTTAATTAAAAATGTCTGGATGACTCACAAATGTTTTTAATGGTACTTCATAACTCTTCATACGAAATACAAGCGATTCTATATATAAACTTTTTGGAATTTAGATCCGGTTAATTATTTCGGTCAAGTACATGGTCCAAAAAAGAATAATTAATTGTAATTAATAGAATGATTCATAAACCTTTTTATTTGCACTTCAAAACTCTTCATACGAAATACAAACGATTTAAAATGATAATTTTTACAACCGGAGGTTTTGTCCGATCACGTACATACGAATTGAGTGTTGCACTAGTGGGCGATACTGCAGCAAGAGAAAACGCTATTAGTATTACATTCGCACGCGGCGATTGGTCAAACAATGGAAGGAGCCGGTATTTCGCGCGTAGCCGCTCTGGACACGCATTACTACTTTAGCTGCGTTCCGTTTCACGCATGACGCGCGTGCTGCATTACCATATTTATCCTTGTTATTCACCGAATGTTAAGCAAGAATAAATGATGCATTATGCGCATCATGCGTGAAACGGAATGCAGCCTCTGCCTCTTTTCTAAATACATTTGCTCGTGGGCGTTCCTAAACACCCCCTTCCATTGAAGAGGGTGAGGGCCCCATCAGCGGTGAGGGTGCGACATAACGATACGCGGTACGCGATACAGAAACTAACTATACGAACCGCGCAAACCGTGCCGCTTGCTTCTTTTACTTTTTATAGTAATGTGAGTTTGTCACTAGTCCGTGCTGCAAACCGCGCTCCATAATATCAGCGAAAGAAATAGGCGGTACGCCGGGTATGCGATACACGATATGATCGGCTAAACTGGACATACAAAAATTATGGATTCTGCTTCTGACTTCCGAAGGAGAAGGATCTCTTAATATTTACTATTGGCAGTCTAAATTATTAATTTTCGGCATCATATTCTTATATAATCTCATAAATCTTCTGATAAGTCGATTCTATTCCTCCTGACACATTTTTCATTACGAAGGCCAACCATTTCTACTTTGGAAACAAAATTAAAGTTCATCGTAATTACATAAAGTGGTTCACTCTAAAGAACATATAAAAATTGAGGTCATTTGCTGATTTGATTAACAAACACAACGGTGTGGTTATGTCTAGTGTTTAGTGCACGTGTTACATCCTAGGGATCGATCGGCGGGTGACCGGAATCCGAATAGACCTGGAATTATCGGTCGGTGCAAGACGTATGGTATCGCGGCGGGAACGCAGAATTAAAATTTGTCCAATTTTTAAAAGTTTAAGTTCGCTAGATTTGCGCGCTCGACACAGAGACGATAGTTGATTCCGTGGAGGTCCAAGGTGCATCCCCCGTCCTGTCCAGATAACCGAGAAACTCCCTCAAAATTTCAGGACAATCGCGGCAACCCGCGAAATTACATACGGTGGCCAGCGACACGGAACACTCGTTGCAGATCTCGAATCATTCGGGAAATCCTAAATGGATGTAATACCTTGAGATAATTCTCCTCCCACCCGGACGGGTGCCGGTAGGTGGGCGCGAACGCGGATGCACTGGACACATGCTACGCATAAGCTGGATTCACGGTCCGCAACCGAAATGTGATGAAGTGAAGATATCCATCTTTACAATGAGGTCTTCGTCAGTAGTTGTAGCACACGGGTTGATCGGTGTGCGTAACCCTCAGACTTCCTACTGTCTTTGACTTGACGTCGGGTTAGATTCGATCCGCGGCTCTCATGTGCACAATAGTCTAAGTTCACTAATTAGGTCGTCATTAGTATGAATTAAACGCGGGAAGGTAATTAAGAAGGGATTTTATTGAGATAGTTTACTCCGATTCAGCTAAGATATTTATTAATTATAATTCACAGAATTACTTAGATTTAGAATTAGATTTAAAATTACTTAGATTTAGAGTTACTTAGATTTGGAATTACTTAGATTTAGGATTTGAATTAGATTTGGTTTTAAAAGAGATTGATTTCGTGTGTTACGATTAATTTGAATTATATTTCATAGCGCGCAAAACTAAGAAGACGATTCGCCAACAGAAGAAGACTTGAAAAATTTCCGCCCGAGGGCACTCAGCTCAGCCGTTAAGACACTGCTTCAGTTACTGACTGTTCCTCTAGTCCCCCGAGGGCGTCTTTAGAAGAAAAAAGAGGGATCCCCTTCTGTCGTTGCCCTGTTAGGGAGCATGTGGTGGGGAGGCGTCAGGTATAGTTCTGGCGGTCTCGTGTACTGCGCCGATCTATAAGTAATAAAATGTTCGTCGTTTATCCAAAGGTGATTTGATTTTAAAATACTGCAGACAATACCACTTATTGCGTATCGCCTATTTTCCTAGTTGCTTACAGTTGCCTAGTTAGTTACTGTACCGCGTATCGCGTACCGCTCCATGTAATCGCACCCTAAGTGTCAGGGAGAAGCGTCAGGTGTGTCTCTAGGGACTTGATGCTCGCACATATTATTCAGGTCTGTTAGCGAGTCTATAATATCTCAAAAATAATTATTGGACAAGAAAAATGAAGTTGTTGCGGACATGACAGGATATCGAACTTACACACCAGAGCTCTGATTGAACAGTTCGTTATTCACTGTTGCCTGTGCATTTTGCCTATTGTGTTTAAGTTCTTTACTCAAAAGAATATATAACTCAACGAGATTAGAGATTCGACGCGTAAATGAAAAGTGAGGTTATGACGCAATATATGAATTAAAATACAGTAGAGAATGTTGTCGAGGAATAAAAAAAAGCGTTTACTCAATGATGAAAGTAAGCGTGAGAATGATAGGTATTACAGAAAAAATCATCACGACGATCGTAAGAATGAAAAACACATCTCAAGATCTGCCGTGCGAAGCGACCGGGAAATACACAAGATTTTCGATGACGCGAGAAATTCTCTGTCACGAAACTCGTCCTCGGAAAATCGTCATGAAGATAACAACGAGGATTCGTATTTCAGTAAATATAAACACGAATTGAATAAGATTTTCACGGCAAATCCGAATCTCGTTCATGACATTGCGGATTTTTGGAAATTCGTCGAGAAATATGAGTCTGTTAAGAAGCAATTAAGCGATAGTGATGAATCTGAAATTAATTCTGCTCTAAATTCTGTTGGGCTGCCAGAAAAGTATCACAAGTCTCACTGTCTAAACTTCAAGCTTAATTTGTCTTATGGAGAATTGTTTGCCAGAGTTCTGGAAACAAAACCATTGATCGAATTACGACTGCTCAAGTTCAGGAATGTGATACTCTTATACTTGGACTTTAAACAAAAGGAGAAATTTGCTAAATTAAAAAAACTTCGAGACACCCAAGCTAACTTACCAGTTGCACGATACAAAGAAAAAATTGTCGAAATGGTAAAGACAGAGAAGGTAATCGTCATAGCAGGAGACACTGGTTGTGGAAAATCTACTCAGATCCCTCGATACTTGTACGAAGCTGGTTTCCAAAAGATTGGTAATGTTCTTTTTGTCTCATTATCAGTCTAAATATTTTACATCATTTTATTTTTAATATACATATACATATATATATATATATATGTGTGTGTGTGTGTGTGTGTGTGTGTGTGTGTGTGTGTGTATGTATGTGTATGTATTGCGAAATGTAATTCTAATTTTTTTCAACTTATTTGTAATACTTGTATAGCATGCACGCAACCTCGAAGAATAGCATGCATTTCCTTAGCAAAGCGAGTTGCTTTTGAAACATTAAGCGATAATCTTAGTACAGTTGGATATCAGATACGTTTTGAGAAACAAAGGAACCAAGACACAAACATTACATTTATAACAGAGGGTTTATTATTGCGTCAGGTAAATATCTAAATATCTACAAATTAGTAAGTAGAGATAGTCTTGACAAATTTTATAGAATACAAATCATCGTTTCATTTAGGTGTCAAGTGAGTCGACTTCACTTGCATATGACGTGATAGTTTTGGACGAGGTGCATGAACGTCACCTGCACGGAGATTTTTTACTCGGCATAATGAAATGTATCATTTATCAAAAATCCGATTTAAAATTAGTTTTAATGTCTGCCACTATTAATATAGAACTTTTTAGTAATTATTTTGCAAAGGAAAATGTTAAAATAATAGAAGTAAGTAAGTAAGTAAGTAAATGTGTGTGTGTGTGTGTGTGTGTGTGTGTGTGTGTGTGTGTGTGTGTGTGTTTCAGAATATAATATTTTAGTAATTTCAAAAGCTTATGTATAATCACATCAATGCAATTTTAAATACTTCAGTATAAATTAAATATGTCAAGTATTCTACCAAGATTTTTCATGTATTTTCTTCAAAGGTTCCTGGAAGATTATATCCCATTCAATTGTTATATCGTCCTGTAACTGTACAAGATCTCGGATACAAAAATTATCGATTTAATCCCAGCCCATATGTGCAAATTATGCAAATAATTGATAAAAAATATCCAGGTAAAAAAACTTATATTTTATGTTATAATAATATCTAATAATAATAACAGTAATGTAAAATGAAAAAGTTATGATAAGGAATAAAAATAAGATTATTTTCTATTCACTAAATTTTATTTAATATTATCTCATACAAATATAAATTAAAATAATCACAGCGATAGAAATATTTCAGTTGATGAGAAAGGTGATTTATTAATATTCTTGAGCGGAATAAGTGAAATTACTGCAGTCGTAGATGCTGCCAAGGAATATAGTATAAAAAAAAATAACTGGATAGTTTTGCCACTTCACAGTACTCTCTCTATCATTGAACAAGACAAGGTATACTTCTTCTGCAATATTTTGACTATTTTGACAAATCACTTTCATATATATTACAAAAGAATATCAAAAGTTCTTTTTTCTTTTCATTCCTAGGTATTTGATTATACACCTGACGGTGTTAGGAAGTGCATTGTCGCAACTAATATTGCGGAAACTTCTATTACCATTGATGGAATCAGATTTGTCGCAGATAGTGGAAAAGTAAAGGAAATGAGTTATGATCCGTCGTGTAAAATGCAAAGACTAAAAGAATTTTGGATAAGCAAGGCTAGTGCGGAACAAAGAAAAGGAAGAGCAGGCAGGACTGGACCTGGAGTTTGTTATAGGTATAATATAGGTCCAAATAAATCTATATGAATTTCCTATCATTTTACATGAAAAAATGTTCAGGAATAAATAATATTGTTTCATCCACTTTCACAGAATTTATTCAGAGGAAGAGTACAAAATGTTAGAAAAATATTCAACGCCAGAATTACAACGTGTACCTTTAGATTCTTCACTGTTGCAAATGATAGCGATGGGACTTCCTGATGCGCGAAAGTTTCCATTTATAGAACCACCACCAACAAATAGTATAGAGAATGCTATACTATCCTTAAAAGATCACGTTGGTATACCAGTCGATTTTGTTTTCCTCGCAAAATACCAGATATAAAGTTTAACTTTTTTCTTATTAGGATGCACTTATGGATAACGAAAAGATCACATGTATCGGTAAAACCTTAGCACGACTACCCGTTGATATTACAATAGGGAAAATGTTAATAATGGGATCTATTTTTCATCAAGTGGAACCTGTATTGTCACTGGCCGCTGCTCTAAGTATACAAACACCATTCACAAATAGGGCTTACAGGGATACCGAATGTGAAGTAATTAATGCTTATGAATGAAAGGACTGCGCTTATTGCTAATTATGTAATTAAACAATTTCGATAATATTGCAGACATCTAGAAAGAAGTTGGAATCCGATCATGGTGATCCAATAACATTATTGAATGCATTTAAAGAATGGCTAGAAGTGAAACAAGAAAATTCTCAAGAATACAGAAGCAGTAGTAATAGTAGCAGAAAATGGTGCAAAAGAAGAGGTTTGGAAGAACAACGATTTTACGAAATGACAAAATTAAGGGCTCAATTTAAAGACTTACTTCAAGTTAGTTTTTACCTTTCATACATTTGTTACATAGATATCTAATATCATTACATATATCTAATACTACTTGTTGCTCGTGTATGTAACATCATGCAGGATTGCAATTTACTCCAAAGTCTCTCAGAACCAAATTCTTCCATGACGAGCGCAGAACGTGCCATAAGACATGGAGAACTGAAACTTTTGAAATCTCTCAAAAGAACTTACAAACAAAGTGAACCTAAAAGACGTAAACAATTAAAAATAGAAACATTCGATATACGATTGGAGGATAATGATGAAGATAATGGAGAACTTGACATAAAAGATATAGAATTTCGAATGAGAAATGACTCGAGTCAGGTGCAGAATCTTTTAACGGCGTCGACTGCATGTACCTATAAAGATCTAACAATGTTAAAATTGATATTATGTAGTGGTTTATATCCACAATTTGCTTGTGCTGACGAGTTTAATTATTGCAAGGTAAAAATTATATATTGTATGTAGGATGATTCTCTTAAATACATATTAATACTTTGGCTTAAATATAGAGAAATTCAAAACTAGAGAAGAATATTATGAATATAGATGATTTTGTGCTTTCTGAATTAAATAATAAATTTTTAAAAAATGTTCTAAAATATTTATAATTATGAATCATTCTGTATATATTTAAAATGATATACTTATATAATAAATATGTCTTCAAACTATTATCCAGTCTACAAGTGAGCAATTGTTTCATACTAAAGCGAAACAATACGTTGCTTTGCATCCAATGAGCTTTTTTGGAAATCATTCACAAGTTCTGCAAATTGAAGAAACAGATGTAATGTCAATACCAAGGTTTAAGAGCAAAACTCCCGTTAGTTGTAAACATCAGATATTGGCGTATCTGTAAGTTTTTATTTTGTGTGTGTGTGTGTGTGTGTGTGTGTGTGTGTGCGCGCGCGCGCGCGCGTGCGCGTGAGTGCGCACGCATGCGTGCGTGGCATGCATATCAAATGTAAGTAAATTTTTAAACATTTCATTTAATATGCTAACAGGTCTCTCTTGGAAACTACAAAACCATATCTAGTAAATACTTTAAGAATGCCTGCTGCACAAACATTGCTATTATTTGCACATGAAATAGACACAAACAGTACATTCTCTATGTAAGTATGTTACCTTTGTAAATTTTTTAATTTCTTAATTTATAATTTTTTAATGAGATAGTAACAGTTTAATGATAAGATAAAACTGTTTTTACATCTTGTAGAATAGTATGCGATCTGTGGCTTATGTTAGAATTTCCTACGCCTGACAGTGGCCAAATTTTGTTGATGAAAGCTATCAAATTAAGAAATAAGTGGGACTTTTTATTAAACCAGCAATTGCAAGGTAACAAATGCATTTGCAAATAAGTTGGGTGTGTACATTTTTCCAGAATGTTAAATATGTAACAAAATTAATATAAGTCTTATATTAGGACCCAATGATGTTAATGATAAAAGAAAAGATTTTAGTAAAGTTGAGCAATGTCTTACGCAAGAATTGATTGAATATATGCATACTATGTTACCATACACCATAAAACGACTGTTGCCTGCTGATCTAAAAATGATATATGTTGGTAATGGTTGTAATGATAAGAGTATAGAGCCTAATCCTTTCCAATCCGATTTTACAAGTATACCAAATATAATTAAAGGTGGAGTTTTTGTAACAAATAATGTTACATATAATTGGTAAGTATAAAAAAATCATGTAATATAATTATATAATAAAAATCATATAATTTGCTAAGTTGCTATTATTGTATAAAATGTAAAATTAATTATTAATCAATACAATACAAAGATCATTGTTTTCATTAATGAAACTTCAATTGTTACATTACAGTATAAAAGAAACCAATTGGAGTGAACAGCTAATTGCAGAAATGCAAGAAACCGAATGGCATTGTCAAAATTGTAATCTCCAAGCAATCCTGTCGAGTATTGAAAAACTTCAACACCAGAACTCTTGTAAAATTGCAGATATGATTACCGTTGATGCAAAAAGTGAAAATAACACACGTAAAGCTAATAGTCAAGCATACGAATGTCCTGATTGTTTGCTAACATTATATCTTACACCTATCGAAATATTAAAGCATAAAAAATTGCATATTAAAGCAAGTTAAAATATCTATTGTATAAATGTTATAAATGGGATATATGATTACCGATTGTACATAAATAGAATATATGATTTATTAGAAGTAAGGTTTGTTTCACATAGAACGGATTCTTCTTTTATTTACAATTAGAGATATACATATAAGTATTTCATTAGCGTAATGCGCCTATATTGATAGAGTTCTATATATACATGTTATCTACAATGTAGTCAAATGTTTATATGTATATATTTCAAAATTCATAAAAATAGTTGTATTTTAAATATTTATATAGAATAAATATTTTAGTACTCTTCGTAAGTAGTATTCTTTGATTATAAAGATTTATTCTTTGCATATACATATATATATTTGAAAAGTTTAGCAATGTTCTTGCAACAGAAACAAACGAAGAGACAGAAAGGAAGCACACATTCCATATAAAATATATATCATGTCCATGGCAAGAAATTTGAAAACATAAAACAACCTACGATTATATATCCTATAAAGTAAAATAATATAAATTTATCTTGCAATGTATATTGTTTTTGATATAAGAAAAATACTTTCCATTTAGAGCACATATTTTCGTCACTTTCATACTGTAAATTGATATGATTGGTACATTTGTGAGACATGGTTAATGCACAGTGCCAATATATCAAGGGAGTTGCAGAGGCTAATAAACGTGTACTAATTTGGATATGTACAAAGAATAAGCAAAATATAGTTAAAAATAATCCATGTACTACAAAAACAAACATACTTGATGGATATTTTTTTACGTTAATATTTTTGCTTTTTGACTTACTATCAAAAAAGCCTAACAAATATAATTCATCTCTATATTCACTAGCAAATTCTTTTATACATTGCAAAGTAATGTACAATATCGGAAGAGCTAAAACAAAATTCGGTATTTGTTTGAATTGATAATATTTTAGGAATCCGACATTCCAATATGTCTTTTGCACATACGAATATGCTAAAGGCACACTAGCGTTACACCATATTGAATCTGTTTTACCTGCTAGAATCAGATTATTTTCTACAGCATATTGTAAAATGTGAACTGGCAACAACGGTTTATCGAATGTAGAAGTACAGAATTTCATATAATTGTATAATTGTAAAAGGACAAATGGAAATAGCGATTTAATCATTATGCTTAATATAGTAAAATAGTTATTTAATTTCATTAATTTTAAAATATGCCATAAGATTGATAGTACGTTATGTTTTCCATGTGCTTCTATTCTTTCTGAATTACACAAATTCTTAAGCCTGAAATATATAGGGAAACCAATGTTGATGATACCATTTGATCTCACTAAAGTTGATAAAGCCAATGGAAAATAGGTGTTAGACATACACTTGATACTTCCGAGCATAACGTAAAATGTTAAATACGCAAACATAGATTCTGAATATAACGCCGAGAAAAATATGCTAGCCGGATTTATACAATAAAGTATGGCCGCTTTGTAAGCCGTTATAGTATTTTGAAATACACTCTCAGTGAGATCATAAAATATAATAGCAGACTTTACGAAACACACGAAATTAATTAAAATCGCAGCAATGATCATCGTACTTTGCATATTGAATAAAGGAAATATTTTTATTAAAATAACAGCGATAATGTGAATCATAGTTGGATACAACGGATAGAAAGCGAGAGTATTCTCATATGTGTACCCATATCTTGCAATATGTAAAAAATATTCTCCATCCCAACGTGTAAGACCATCGAATAAAAAATTAATTATTTGGTCGCAGAAAGAAACTTCCTCCGCAGAATCCAAAGGTCTTTTAAATGCATCTGCTTGATGATCGGGGATTAATACATTGAAAATTATTTGTAATTTTAATATTACAATTCTAGTAATTATCGCGAACCAAAGAACTTTCTTTCTCGGCGCGTACATTTTGCGCTACTTTTACGCTCAATTTCTATAACGTAGTAGTAGAATTATATCTAATCATAATGAATCGTAATGAATTATTAAATAAAAACTCGTAATATAATCTTGCTCAAGGTTTAATTATATCTGCCAATAATTTAGATTTTTCGTTTCCTGTGTATGTATTTTTATCATACGAAGAGGAAGTAGTCTCTCGAATCAAGCCGCTAACGAAATCACTGAGTAGAAATTGTTGCAGCTCTAAATAGAGGATAATGCTGGAAGAGAGAATTCTTATGTAATATACACATACTTATTACATTTATTCTTTATATATGTCGCGCTAACAACATGTATCTTACTTTAAATTTATTCTTTTTTTTTTATCATAATTAATTACTGTACAAAACACTACAACACAACAGCAACTTCCATCTATATCCGTGCCAAAACCCAAATAAATGTACGTATATACATACATACAAATATTTCATATTATAATTTACATAAATATGGATATAAATCTTGTTTCTTTTTAAATCATTTCTTATATGCGTTTTGCTCTTTCGTTTTACAGTTTTTACATATTGAATTGACATTATGATATGTTTCTGTCTATATCCTAGATTTCAAGAAATCGGACAAGAAATTGAAAAAAAGAAATTGATAAGACTTTCGACAAGGATTGATGATTGATTATTTACTGGATGTTGGGGTGGACATAATAATAATCAACTGAATAAATACTCACCGTATCATACTGCAATTGAATATCCTAGTTACGATGGATGATACAATAACGTTGGTAGACCAGAACTACGGGCAGTCGATACTCCGTTATTAAGAAGCCAACAGCTTACGAAGATGAAGTGTAAGCCTTCAGGCTCTAAAAGACCATTAGAGATAAGTGAGAAGCTACTGAGTGGAAAAATTAGATCTAAATCAAGAACGGAGAGAAACTCTATTATGTATGAATACGATTTATCTTATATATATTAAATATTTAAAATTACATTACTATCATTGATAAATTTACATCTCGAATTTATCAATATATGATAAATTATATCATGTATAAATTTAAGCTATATCTGTGTGTATATATATTAGGTGTTGGAATTAATTCGTAGCGTTTTACAAGAAATGGCACAAGCAGTACACTATTTCGTTGTTACCTATAGTTCTGTATACATTGTAAACATCTATCATAGGACGTCATTTGCCGTACATAACCTTTCTTGAAATCATAAATAACAACACTGTATAATTCATTGAATATGTCAAAATTTGTGCCGAATAAAGTGTATTTGCGGGGAATTTTATTACACTACTTTATTCAAAAGAAATCTGCAGCTGAAGCGCATAGAATTCTTGTTNAGGATTGATGATTGATTATTTACTGGATGTTGGGGTGGACATAATAATAATCAACTGAATAAATACTCACCGTATCATACTGCAATTGAATATCCTAGTTACGATGGATGATACAATAACGTTGGTAGACCAGAACTACGGGCAGTCGATACTCCGTTATTAAGAAGCCAACAGCTTACGAAGATGAAGTGTAAGCCTTCAGGCTCTAAAAGACCATTAGAGATAAGTGAGAAGCTACTG
This sequence comes from Acromyrmex charruanus, assembly GCA_017607545.1. NCBI lineage: Eukaryota > Metazoa > Arthropoda > Insecta > Hymenoptera > Formicidae > Acromyrmex > Acromyrmex charruanus. Next base: position 392,348 of record JAANIC010004495.1, read on the forward strand.
AGTGGAAAAATTAGATCTAAATCAAGAACGGAGAGAAACTCTATTATGTATGAATACGATTTATCTTATATATATTAAATATTTAAAATTACATTACTATCATTGATAAATTTACATCTCGAATTTATCAATATATGATAAATTATATCATGTATAAATTTAAGCTATATCTGTGTGTATATATATATATATATATGTATATATATATATATATATATATATATATCTAAAAATCTTTCTTTATAATTTTATATTTTATAGATGAATATATTCTGTTTAATATATTCCGTGTATATAAATTTACAGAAAAATAATGTAAATTATGCACGCGCACATGCATATTTATCATCTACCAGATTAAATGTGTATAAATTCACACAAAAATCATATAAGCATTTAAGATCCAACTAAACTAGTTTAAGGCTTTGATTTCTATAGTTTGTGTTACCACATATACGGTCCTATATTATATTGATTAAATGTGTGTTTCACACACATTTTTTAGATGTTAACATTCGATCGTTATAGCAATTTCCTATTTCCTATTTGTTGAGTTTTTTAGATATATTAGAGTTTCAGGAACTAATGATAACTAGTTAAGACTAGGACAGTATTATTATATAAAACGTAATACATCGGAAAAATGTATTCTCAACAAGTCAACAGATGGTGGAGAAAATTTTAGATGTTCAGAGACCAGCATGCCCACCCGAATATATTAACATAAAAATTCCAAAGAATCATCGATATAGAAGTAAACCAGAACATACGGAAATGCCTGTTTAACGTACACGATACGATTATCGGACGGGTCATTCGCCGAATAATCCTCGTCAACAGGTACGACAATGTTACGGTTCTCGAAGCAAGCGACGTTGTTTTTCAACATTGCTCAAGTCAAAACTTCGATATGCAATATATCGCAGCTGAACGAGATTACACCATATTTAATTGGATTGATTTATAGTATATCCAAAGTGGTCTGACTACCATTGGAATATTGCAGGAATACGGGCAACTCGCATCGTCGGATTTTCCTCTGTATCCCGATTATAATACCGTTAGATTACCGATGGCTAATCCACCGCTACTTATTCATCATCATCAATATGTTTCACGGCATTACACCAAGAGTGTCATCAGATATTTTAGTAAGTGAGAAACTTTATTGTCCAATACACCAATAAACCTATATCAGAATTTTGTGCCACAGATGCGTTTAGCGTAGTCAACTATATGACGATCCTTCGGAGTACATTCGTCCTCGATCTTCTCTGAATAAGGCATCGGAACGTCAACGCCGGTGCATCGAACCGCAGGTGCATCCAGCTGAAAGAAGACTGGATTTTCCATCACTGTCGCGACGATCTCGGCTCCTACTCCGCATCTAGGCCAGCCCAGTTCGACGGTCATTAACCTGTGTGTTTTGCTGATCGATTTGAATACCATGTTCCAATCCAAAGGTCTCAGCGATCGTAGATTGATAACTTCCGCCTCGATTCCTTGTCCTGCCAATATCTCGGCCGCTTGAAGCGTATACACGTACGCCTGGCCATGTGTCACTAGAGTGATGTGCTTTCCAGGTCTCTCTACCTTAGCTGTGCCGAAAGGTATCTGGTAGTCCTTGTCCATAGCTTGATCGGACACGGAAAACTCAATGCTGTAAAGCAGTTCACTCTCCAACATGATTACGGGATCGGGATCTCGTACGGCAGCCTTCAAGCAGCCCCTGTAATCTTCGCAGGTCGACGGCGACACGACTTTCAAGCCAGGCGTACTCATGAACCATGCGGCAAAACATTGAGAGTGCTGTGCAGCCAAACCTTTGGCATTACCATTCGGTCCTCGGAATAGAACAGGAACGGGAAATCTTCCAGCGGACATGTAGAGATTCTTCGCAGCACCATTGACAATACGATCAATGGCTTGCATAGAGAAATTGAAAGTCATAAATTCGCATATCGGTCTTAGACCTAGTATCGCTGCACCGACGGCAATACCGCAGAATCCAGCCTCCGTAATTGGTGTATCGATCAGTCTCTTGTCACCATATTTCTTCCAGAGACCACGCGTTATTTTGTAAGCGCCGTCAAATTCTGCAACCTCTTCTCCTAATATGAATACCTTCTCGTCCCGAGCTAACTCCTCGTCGAGGGCCATATTTAACGCTTCGCGCACTGTCATCTTCGTGACCGATCTATGGGACGTTTCGCCTGTGGGAATCTTCACCCGCAGTATCTCTTTACTCCTCAATAATCGAGCAAGATACATTTTAAATTAAATACCGTAATCAGTTTTAATTAAATTTCGAGCAAACTTCTGATCGTTATCGCCTGATTTGATTTCAATGCAATTCAAACATGTGTGTTTCAGAATTAGAAAATCCTCGAGGAAAAAGCCATATTATATAAAAATCTGTTCCTGCTAACTTTCGGTATAATATGATTTAGATGGCTCAATTTCGTAGCATCTCATGTTAAATATCACAATTCAAATTGGTCGAAATTTTTAATGAAGCCCGTAAATGGATGATAGCGACTCAGCAACACATTGTCGTCAACGAATAGTTGCCTTCATGATTGAAAAAAAGGCTTCCTATGTACGAAGGTAAAAAATATTTTTTAAATATTTTAAAAATACTTTTCTAATTTTACGTACACAATAGATAACAATTTATTAGATAACAATTTATTATTTATTATTACTTGTAATTTATATGTAATTCAAATGATAATTTGTTCAAAGGTTACAATCCCAATATCGATCCGCAGATAGAACAATTTTTTCAATCGGTCGCTTTTGGCTTTGTGCATACCTCGGTTCCACCAGGTAAACAATTTTATTTCTCAACTCTTAATAACAAATATCATATATACGATGTATCGTCGACATTGATAATATTGCAACATATTATTCATGTGTTTGCGTTCTTTTTCTCATTCAATTGTATAAGGTACAAGGTGATACAAAAAAACTTGATTTTTAATTAACGCTAACAGATAACAGCTTGTATTAATTAAAAGTCGTAAGATATAAAACTGCGCCTTATAATCTAAAGATGTATGTTATAATTACAATAATAATAAATTGGGAGTACAAATTAGTTCGGTCTGTTTTTTTTTGTGTTAAAAAATGCATTTATTTCAAAACAAAATGAATGAACAGATTAATTAAAGTATTGTCCATCGCTGGCTACTACTTTTTCCCATCTCTCAAGCAATTTTCGAATTCCATCTCGAAAAAATGACTCATCTTTGGAGGCGATCCAATTTTGGAGCCAATTTTCGATTTCTGCGAAAGAAGTGAACCGGTGACTTGCCAAATCGTGCTGCATCCTTCGGAACAACCAGTAATCAGAAGGAGCAATGTCCGGAGAATACGGTGGGTGCGGTAAAACATCCCATTTGAGCGTTCCCAAATATTTTTTTACGACTTTTGCGACATGAGGCCGAGCGTTGTCATGAAGAAAAATAACTTTATCATGTCTTTGCTCGTATTCCGGCCGTTTTTCTCGCAATGCACATCTCAAACGAATCAATTGTAACCGATCGCCCGTAATGGAATCGCCAGGTTTCATAATAAACAACACCCTTTTGGTCCCACCAGATACAGAGCATGATCTTCGAACCATGAATGTTCGGCTTTGGTGTTGATGTTGAGGTCGATGCCAACGATTGACCAGGCTTAGCGTAATATTTTTTTTCTTCTTGGGGGGGGGGGTTGTCGTAGAATATCCACTTCTCATCTCCAGTCACAATCCGATGCAAAAAATCTTTTCTTTGTTGTCTTTGAGTCAACTGTTCGTAAGTGAAAAATCGCCTTTCAACGTCTCTCGGTTTCAGTTCATAAGGCACCCAATTTCCTTGTTTTTGAATTATTCCCATGACTCTCAATGCAGAAACGGCTTGTTGAATTACTCCCAATGATTCTGCAAGCTCCTCTTGCGTTTGACTCTGATCTTCTTCGAGTAATGCCTCTAATTCTTTGTCTTCGAATTTTTTTGGCTGTCCAGAGCGAGGCTTGTCTTCAACGCTGAAATCTCCATCCTTGAAACGTCGAAACCATTCCCTACATGATTTATCAGTTGGAGCAGTGTCACCATAAACTTCGACAAGCATTCGATGGGCTTCAGCTGCACTTTTCTTCCAATTAAAGCAGAAAATTAGAACCTCCCGCAAATGCTGCTTGGTTAACACAAAATTCGACATTTCAAACACAGTAAAAATCAAGGTTTTTGTATGAAACTCAAAGCGATATAAACTGAATATTATTAGCAGATGTCTAATCTCTCTGAAAACGCCAAAATCACCTGTCACTATGAACCATTCATAAAAGCCGGAGCCATCTTTTGGAAAACGGACCGAACTAATTTGTACTCCCAATAATAATAATAATAATAATAATAATAATAACAATAATAATAATAACATTACGGTCGTAATAATGACACGATCCTCTTAACGATCTATCTGTATTCATACGTTTCTGTAAAAGGTTTTGATATATAGATCATGGTTTGCAGCGGTGAGTTCTTTGATCATTCTGTGCTTGGTTTGCCATTGTCTTAATAAAAATTGAGTCTTTAGTGATCATTTAGCTATTCAACTAATTGACAATAATGCTTCGCAAGTTTGAATTTGAGGAGGCTCCTTTTTTTAGCTGCAGGCTTGGATTTTGTCGGGAATTATTATTAATATTATTTGGATATCGCTGATGATGGCTTGAATTGAGCCGAAACGTCCGATTTCATCATATTGTAAGGTCTTCGAAATACATTGTTAATGTACAACGCTTTAATTACTGCGTCTTAATTTTTGCTCTCAATTGCCTGTCTGTTAATATATTTTTTATTGTTTAATAATAACATTGCCACGATCGCAATAATCATAATACTAGATGTATATTATACTCACACAACTATGAGAAGAATAATTGCTCCTTGGAACTATATCCAATTAGAATATGCAATAATTACTGGATGTGATAGGTATTGACAATTATATATGAAAATTTTGATGTTTCGACGTTCAAAACGCACATGTGATGTGAATTCTCTCTATGCCAATTTAACAAGAATAAAATATTAATGTGGAGAAATTACTAATAGGGACGGCTATTTAATTATGCGAAGAAGAAGATCATAAAATTGTTGAAGATCTACGGGTAGTTTATTCGGTCCATTAAAATTTTCTAGAACGGATTTGATATGGCACTTAATATTCAGAGAGGACCATGAGATACCTTATTATAATAGCGTCCGTCGTGTCTACGATGAAAGTTAATCATGTATCCCATTTTAATCGCATAGATGTATCAATATGTTGTATAAAATCCATTTTTTTATACAGTTAGCAACAGTATTTGTAAAAAAAATATTCGCGTATTTCGTGTAAGATCCAGGAGAAGTTCTTCAGATTATACAACAATTCATTCAATGACGTGGATGTTTGAGTAGACAAAATACTAGAGATTAGTGATGGACTCAGAGAATTATTTCAAAGAATCATTCGTGATCAATTTCAGCGAATATCAATTTCAGCCATGGTGATATGTTTTGGTATAACAATACCGCAAATAGGTGCATAATCGCAAATTACTATTTTACAATTAATTTACACAATTTCACGTTTGCATATATTGCATATTATTCATATAATTGATTTAATAAACAATAAACATTCGATACGATTTTCTTTGTAGACTTTTCACTAACGATGAAATTGAAAGACTGGAACAATTATCATTTTATGATGTGCTAATGTGTACCACTAAGATGGCCTGGATTGATATTCCAAGGAATCTTTTAGAGTTCCTACCGCAGGTATAATAAGAAAAGATATATTAGACTGATAAGAAAAAACATTTTTTTTTAATCGGCCTCAGTTCAAAAGTTTTCATTTCATGTTAAAAGAACATTCCTAAATTTTTATTAAAAAATATTAAGATTTAGAAGTCGCTAGTAAACGATTTTTAAATCAAAATTTCGATTTTCCTTAATGTTTGATTTAATGCAAAAATGACTTAATCCGAGTTTTAAATGTGGTACGTTTTTTTAGTCGCTGGACACGATGCAATAATTCATTTAACTCTACGATATACGCCTTAAGAAATACAGCCCGATTGATGTAAAAAAAAATAATAAAATTTCGAGTTCAAGGAAATGAAATAAAATGAGTACATAATACAAAAAAAAAGATTTAATTAATTGAAATAAACTATAATGTAATATTTTTTATTATGTATTCATTTCATTTTATAATAAAGAGTTTTTTATTGTCAAATTGAGACATTTGATTTGAGGATGTTAAAACACAAAGCAATATACTTTAGAACTTGTAAACACAATTTTTCTATCCTTAAAAACATTTTATAACTCAATTAAATGCTTTTAAAGGCTCTGTAGGAGATTCCAGAAAAATTAGGGGTATTCTTTTGGTATGAAATGGAAGCTTTTGAGCTGAGAGGCCGATTAAAATCAAATATTTTTTTTTCCTTGTCAAGAAAACAAAATAACATATATGTATAATTTGTATATAGATATGTACAATATATAACATATATGCATGTAGATCTGTTACATATAAACTCGTTAATGGAAATTATAAGTTCTAGATATATACGTTTATTACAGAGAATAATATTTCTTTATAGTTCTTACAGAGAATGATATACATCCTAACTG
>JAANIC010004495.1:405987-453417 GCA_017607545.1 Acromyrmex charruanus
CCCCTTCCCCCACTACAAAATGCTTTAATTTTGGATATATCATTCGTCTCATTATTTTTTACCGATTACACCTAGTGGCGACCTGTTCTTAATTTTTCACCTACATTATGCTATCTGCACTGGTCTAAGATGGAAATTCGTCATGACATTGTGTATTATTGTTTGTCATATCATATATGTTACCACTATTTATATATATGTCAAAAGTTTAGATTGTTCTAGAATTATTTATTAAGTGTGAGAGAGATCTTTCTTTAGAAAAGGCAGATAAACATCAGGCAGACCTTCACTTTGCTTATTGATACTACTTATTTGGCTTTTTATGTATATTATTTCAGAAATTCTTCTTTTCAATAATGATTGTTCTGCATCTAAAATTCTAATATTATCCCAATCCAATTCGTGCATCTTATTCAATTGGTAACGTGAAACCACTGACATCTCAGAAGTGGATTTTCTTATATCAGCCTTATGTTCTTTGATTCGAGTTTTTAATTTCCTTTTTGTTTGGCCAACATAAGAAGACTCACAATTTAAACAATTTATTTTATAAACCACTCCGCAATAGTCCTCTTTACATAAACGATCTTTTCCAGTTTTAATAAATCTATTCAATTTATTTATAGGTTTGTAAGCAATATTAAAGCCCTGACTATGTGATAATTTTTTAAATTTTTCCTTTATTTAAATATGGTATTATAAAAAACTTTTTCTTTAAATTAAAATTAGAATCGNAACGTGAAACCACTGACATCTCAGAAGTGGATCTTCTTATATCAGCCTTATGTTCTTTGATTCGAGTTTTTAATTTCCTTTTTGTTTGGCCAACATAAGAAGACTCACAATTTAAACAATTTATTTTATAAACCACTCCGCAATAGTCCTCTTTACATAAACGATCTTTTCCAGTTTTAATAAATCTATTCAATTTATTTATAGGTTTGTAAGCAATATTAAAGCCCTGACTATGTGATAATTTTTTAAATTTTTCCTTTATTTAAATATGGTATTATAAAAAACTTTTTCTTTAAATTAAAATTAGAATCGCTTTCATTATTATTACACTCACTTTTTATCTAAATTCGTTTTATTTTCTAAAGTTTTAATTCTGTTTTTTATTGTTGAAAAAATAAATTCAAGAGGATAACCATTCATTAACAGAGTGTGAACTAAGTCAGAAATATTTTTTTCCTGAAATTTTGGATGGGATAAAAACAATATTCTATCTAATTGCTCGATGATTACACCTCTTTTATGTACTAACGGATGATTCGAATAATAATTCAAATATCTCCCTGAGTTAGTAGGTTTTTTATAAATATTGAAGATGATTCTTCCTTCTTGTCTCATTAGTTTAACATCTAAAAAATTAATGCCGTTTTCGTCGCCAAAGTCAACTGTGAACCTTTAGCCTTTCATGATATGAATTAAACAATTCTAGAACATTCTCTACTTTGTCTTTATGCACGGACAATACAATATCATCAATGTACCGGAAATAAAAAGATGAAATAATATTATTGGTCGTAATAATTTCTTGTTCTAAGTCTTGTAGAACAATGTACAATTATGATTATAATTATCTCTACAAAAATGTAGAGTTAATTATAATCATATTTGCTTTTACAAACTCATGGAAAGGAATCGAAGTCTTGTTTTCAATCAAGTTCCACCTATGTTCAACAAGAAAATATTACGACCAATAATATTATTTGATTGAATTATTTGAAAATTAATAAATTGTATAGATTTATTAAAACTGGAAAAGATCGTTTATATAAAGAGGACCATTGTGGAGTGGTTTATAAAATAAATTGTTCAAAATAATTGTGAGTCTTCTTATGTTGGCCAAACAAAAAGAAAATTAAAAATAATCTCTAATCAAAGAACATAAGGCTGATATAAGAAGATCCATCTCTGAGATGTCAGTGGTTTCACGCCAATTAAATCAGATGCACGAATTGGATTGGGATAATATTATTAATTTTAGATACAAAATAATCATTATTGAAAAGAAGAATTTCTGAAATGATATACATAAAAAGCCAAATAAGTAGTATCAATAAGCAAAGTGACACTGAAGGTCCCGATGTTTATTTGCCTTTTCTAAAGAAAGATCTCTCTCACATTTAATAAATAATTCTAGAACAATCTAAACTTTTGACATATATATATAAATAATGGTAACATATACGATATGACAAATAATAATACACAATGTCACGACGAATTTCCATCAAGGAAGTGCTTAAGATTCATTATTTTTTTCTGTAAAACAGATAACGATTCTCATACAATTGACTAGAAGATATTAATGATAGGTTAATTTTTTAAATTAGAATCTGGAAATTCTTATTCATAATTTGAAATATGACAATTGGCGCTGCAACATTGTTATACGATGCACCTTCACAAGATGAAAGAACACGTTTATATTACACGATGGCTGAATTTAATGTCAGATATATGTAATTCTGCGTTTCAAGAATATTTGTGAATTTACTAAAGATGGCCAGATTGTGGCCGAAACGTCTAAAAAATGTTTTATTAATGTAATGATATATTAAATATCACAAACAATATCTTGTGCTGTAGTTTTATGTTCTTCTTTTTGTAAGTTTTGATTTATAAACCACGTTCGTTTTAATTATATATTTTTATTTTAATTTATTTTAACTATACTGATATATCCCCGTACTTTAATTAATTTCTCTCTTAAATTCCTATAATTCCTTCTCTCTTAAATTCCTATAATTTTCTTCTTTTAATCCTTACAAGTTCGAGTCACTAGTGACTCTAGTGACCGAACGATTCCTGTTCGTGCAAGTTTCTTTGAGTCTTTCGGTAATTATAAATTATATATTTTATTATTTTTCAAAATGAAGTTTCAATATTTATTCTAGAAAGTTGAAAGTATGTTGGTGAATTTTTAAAAATTTTTTGAACATTCTAAATAGGTGAAAAAACGGATGGATTCTAGTAACCCATGATTGGACGGATGAAACACCAAATTGTATCTTGTATTGTAAGGGTTAATTATTAATCTTAACTATTATCTTAATTAATTTTTAGTGTTACGTATAATTGGACGTATAATTGGCTTTAATTTTTATCATATATCTGTACAAACTACCAATGATTTGACGCACGGAGAAAAAAGATCTGCTATAAACGCAAAAGAGATTGCAAAATGTGTTTGTCAATCAAATTTTTTTGCTGTTTATATAACAAATAAATTTGCATATTTAACAAATATTTTACATTTGATGCAAATAATCTTTTGCAGCAAGTAAAAAAAAATTGCGCATTAAATTGTATTTGTTACTAATATAATTGTAATTATGACAACGTGCATTTGCATTTCAATTTTGAATTTTTGCGCGGTATGATCTGGCATGATACATGATTGTTGATGTTATCGATCTTTGTCCTCAATTTGCAGAGCTGAAAAATATTATAATATTTGAAAACAAATGTCCTTTCTTCATTTGTCCTAATATAATTAATATTGGACTTGATAATCCATAGTCCACAGGATACAAAGTATTATAGAAGCATATGATACATTTATCTGTGTAAAAGTTGATAATTTTTTAGATTCGTTGCCATTATCTATTTACACTGTAGCGAGTGACTGCAAATATATACTTCATTATTAAGTATAAACATACATATTATACTTCAGAGATGTCAGAAAGTTTGCAGATTATCGCCGTATCATTATCCATTTCTAATGTCAATGTTTCGTGAATATCAAGGTTCACGAAACGTTTATACAGCAAGGGATTAGCGATCATAGCAAACTTTTTCTCTCCGTGCGTATTTATTTCGCAATTATTTTCACTTACTTTATAATTTTTTTAATTACACTTTTATACAATCATTCGTATTTGATTGCGCTTTGACATATGCAATGGGCATGCCATAATACAGTGTCCCAAAAAGATCGGGACACCTGAATATCTCGGAAAATATTATAAAAGTTTTACAGAAAAGTGTTTTAGACAAAAGTTGTAGGATTCAAAAAGATTTATTTACTGATTTTATCAGTTTTTCCTTGAAAACAGATCGCCAAAACAGGTCAAGTCATATCGATTTTTTTTAATGGAACACCTACTTTTGATTCCAGAATCTAATATTCAGTGTCGAGAGCTTTCTAAAACTATAAGAAAATATTTTTTCATTAAGTACTTTTCGAGTTATGATGCTTGAAAATTACAGTACCGCTGGCATTAGCATTACGCAAGGTGTTTGACCGGCTAAAACTTCTTGAATGTTCAGGATCGTGTCCTGGATAACATTCGTTAAGATCAAGGTCATTGGAGATTGTTTCTCTTATTTTCATTTTTGAACTGAAAATTCATTTTTATGTACACCTTGCCTAAATGCCGGCTAATGCCGGCGGGAAACTTATATTTTCCGAGATATTTAGATGTCCCGACCTTTTTGGGACCCTGTATATACGATTATGGATATCTAAGAGACATGAACTTCCCAAATTTCACGATTGGTGTTGTATTACAACAGGTATAACGGAAGTATTTTTAATCATTCTGATTGGATTAATATTTATATGCTCGTAATCGATAGTACGCAAATCGTTCTACGATTGGTTCTCCTTTGTACATTCCTTGTATCTCCAGTTTTCTATATACTAATGGTCTTACATGATAGTGGAAGATTAGTACAAGTAATTAATATGATATCTTTATATAAAATCCAATTTTATATTTTTGCATTAGCATAGTAATTGATTGAAAATCCATTTTGTTTTTGACAGGAACTATATTTTCATTATTTCTTTTTCGGTCTAGCTATTATATTTATTCCTCATAAAGTCATAAGAACAACAATAGAAATATTATTATAATACTCAGCAGAAATTCTATCATCAGGTATTCTTACTTAAACAATATCATTATTGCAAGTTCTGTTTGACTGTAATCACATCGTTATCCCTAATTTTTCACATATATTCATGTATTACATATATATTGTAGATATATAACATTTCTCAAATCATTAAATTCTCAATATAAATCTGGCCAATGGATTGAATAGAGTGCTCAGCATTACAAACAAATAAATATCATTCATTTACTTTATCTTCTGCGTCACATGAAACATGTTAAAAGGCCGGTATTCAAAAACCGTCTTAAGTAAAAGTTTTCATTAACTGATAGGATTATATTTCATAAATAACGGACAGCAGACGTTATGATACTCGCACGCACGGCGGACGCAAGATCAAAAGTGACCCACGAATAAAATTATTTTAAAATATTTGAAAAGCAATTTTTATTATAATATGTTGTAATATGTTTATTCTTCTATGTTTATTATAATACTATAATGTAGTAAATTATTTCAAATATGTGGAAAGGGAAATAAAAATACACATTTATTATAGAAACAAATATCCATTTATTTATTTTCTTCACTGAAAAAAGTAAACAACTCTAAATCGCGGATCTCGCGAGACCCTGCATCCACCGGCGGAAAGTTAATTAAATATTTCCATATTTGTGAACGTCATTTTCAAAAGATTTCGAATAAATCTCTATTTATTGACTTAAAGGAATCCTGAAGCCGTCTATATTACTGACTAAATGATCATTTTTGTATAACAATTACTTTTTCCTCTTTTACAGATTCGAAAAATCCAAAGGATTGGTCAGTGAGGTAATTTTTGTAAGGATTAGATATTCAGTGGCAATTCAAACGAAATTTTGGGTAATCTAAGATAATTTTTGGTAAATCTAAATAATCTTTAGCGTTCTCAAGTACTTTTTTATACTTAACTTAATTAGTCGCAAAATTTTTAATTTAAGTTGTAATATAACAAGTTGTGATTTAACAAAGAGTCTGTGTACTATTAGGTGTACAATTAGGTGTACTTTGTGTACTATTAGGTGTACTATTAGGTGTACTTTGCTTCCGCCGTTTTTTTTCCGAAATTCGAGGCTTTATTGTAAAAAACTGGTTATACATTTATGATTCAAAGTATTGTCCATCGCTGGCCACTACTTTCTCCCATCTTTCGGGCAGCGTACGAATCCCGCGTCGAAAAAACTGGTCATCTTTTGAGGCGATCCACGAATCGATCCAATTTTTTACTTCTTCATAAGACCGGAAGTGCTGGTCAGCCAGGCCGTGTGCCATTGATCGAAACAAGTGAGTCAGAGGGAGCAACGTCTAGAGAATACGGCGGGTGAGGTAGGACTTCCCATTTCAACGTTTCCAAATATGTCTTGACCACTTTCGCAACATGGTCGAGCATGCAAAATTACTTTATCGTATCTCTCGTATTGCGGCCGTTTGTCTTTCAATGCTCGGCTCAAATGCATCAATTGCGTTCGATATCGATCGCTTGTGATTGTTTCAGTCGGTTTTAACAGCTCATAATACCCTACGCCGAGCTGGTCCCACCAAATACAGAGCATGACCTTGGAGCCGTGAATATTCGATTTGGCCGTCGACGTGGAAGCATGGCCGGGAACTCTTCATGATTTTCTGTGCTTGGGGTTATCGTAATGAACCCATTTTTCATCCCCAGTCACAATGCGATGCAGAAATCCCTTCCGTCTTTGCCTTTCAAGCAGCTGTTCACAAGCAAACAAACGCCGTTCAACATCTCTCGGCTTCAACTCGGCACCCAATTTCCTTGTTTCTGAATCATTCTCATGACTTTGAGGCGTTTTGAAATGGCTTGTTGAGTCACTCCCAATGATCGTGCCAATTCTTCTTGATTTTGACACGAGTCTTGAGTCAAGTAATGCCTCCAATTCTGCATCTTCGAAAACCTTCTCTCTTCCACCGCTATGTCTTCGACGTCAAAATCACCGTTCTTGAAGCGTTGAAATCATTCACGATACGTTCTTTTACTAATAACCTCACTATAAGTATTTGAGAGCATTCGATGAGCCTCAGCCGCAGATTTCTTCATATTGAAGCAGAAAATTAAAACCTCCCGCAAATGACGAGAATTTGGCTCGTAAACTGACATTTTCAATCGAGAATAACTTTATGATGCAGACACAAATCGACTAATGTTTCTATGGGGTTATGTTGACAGATGCCCAAGTTTATGACGTCTATGATCTATTTATTTTGACCACCACTTACCGCTAAAGCTATCTATAGGAAAACGGCGGAAGCAAAGTTGTACACCTAATATTTGTGTTTTTTTTAATATTTTTTATTTCATAAAATATCTCTATATATATGTGTATGTGTGTGTGTGTGTGTGTGTGTGTGTGTGTGTGTGTGTGTGTGTGTGTGTGTGTGTGTGTATGTATATATTTATATTCAATTACTATTTTGTTAGTATTAAAAAAACTTAAACGTTACGAGTAGTCGAATTTGTTACTATTTATACATATAATTGACATAATACATATTCGCGAAATTTTTATATTTTTGTGTTCCTATATGCAATAAATATTTGTTTTGTAAAATTTGCGTTTTTTTTCTTAAGTAGTAAAAATCTAAAATCAATGTTCTCGAAGATATTTATTATAGTGGTCTATGAAAATATTCTAAGGTGATCTAAAGAAATAATATTTACGTATTTGTATAAGGTAATCTTAAATGAGCAAAGTAAATTTGGAAAAATCTCAAGTAATTTGAGAAAATATGACGTAATTTTAAATACTCTAAGATAATCTTGGGTAATATGAGATAGTATTTGATAATCTGGAATAATTTGAGATAATATTAGATAATTTTAAGTAATCCGTATCAAGTAATTTTTATACATTATAATCGCTCGTGATCAATTCCATGGAAAAATTCTTTTCCAGAATTAAAGTATACGTATCTGACAATAAAATTCGAAATTGAAATCTTTAAAAAAATGTTTTATCGTTCTCAATATAAACTCCACTTCACAGACACGTATTAATGCGTATACTTTAATCCTGGAAAAGGATTTTTAAATCTGTAAAAAAGGAAAAAAGTAATTGTTATACAAAAATTACGATTTAATCGATAATACAGATGGCTTTAGGATCCCCTTAAAGGCTGTAACATATTTTGGATGATTCAAGTTTTCTCAATTTTTCTGATCTATACTGAATTCAGTGTTACATCTTACTGTATACTGTAATGCACCTTATTATTATTATCATTATTATTATTATCATTATTATTAATGATTTTGAATTGTGAATTTTATCATATAATTATAATCAACATCAATAGATGATATTAATTCTATTTTTTTCACATAATTCTCTCTGAATCCTTATTATACGAATATATTAGGTTATTTAAAAAGTATCCCCGGTTTTTTCATTCAAAAATTGAACAAAAAACCGCGGATACTTTTTAAATGACTTAATACTTTCAATTTTTTATGTAATATATATGATACAATTCTTGTTTCAGACAAATAAGATTGGTGTAAAACTAATAATGTACTAATAAATATACACTAGTACATTTATTAGTACATTTCCAAAGTCTCGTAATGTTTACAAGATATTAGCTAAATAACACAAATGTAAATGGAAAATACATATCTGTTAAAAACTCATCTTCCACATTTATTCATTTAATTTACAATTAAAAAAAATGAGAATACAATAAAAAACATGAAATTTATACTCATTAATTTCTCATCCCTTATTCTCTGCCTGGCTTATTGATATATGGTATTCAATGCATCTATTCAATAATGATGGCCTTTGCAATCTTTCCAATTCGCAGCCATTCAAGTGGCATTTTTTTTTAATGATTAAACAGCATATATCCTCTTCACAACTTTCACGATCTTCTTAATTGTCTCACCAATCATGTGTAATAAGTGAAATTATTTATTATGTAATAAATAAAAAAAATTTTTTTGTAATAAATAATAAAATTATTTATTATATTGTTACTTATCTTAATCCTGTCTCTTGAAACACCCCGAGAAAAAATGTTTTACATATAATTATATATAATTACATATATTTATATATACAAATATTTATACATATATTTATATTACATATATTTATATATAATTTTGTAAATATACAATATATAATTTTATATAATTATGTATAAAATATTTTTTTCCCGGGGCTTATGAGGTTAGGTGTTATACATATACCTGCTCAACTGCAGTTTCCTCAGGAAAATCACAATGATTTTACACGAGTGGAATCACCTATTATTCTTATTTATGGAACTGTAGTTCTTATTTATGGATCTACAAATAAGAACCAATCAATTGGTGAGTAACCTGCATCGGAAACTCATCGAAAAAAAAAGTATTGCAATCTCTCTGTGACCGGCTGGACGTACCCGTGTCGTAGCATTTCGCAGCTATGATAGATTTCCTAACCTCAATAGTCGCCAACTTTAACAATTAATATTTCGATTCGCGAAACAGAGCGACACTTTTTCTTGACAGATCTTTATTTTTACATATCTATTCAGTATTCTTATCAAAATTTGAGGTGGATGGGATCTTTTTAACATTTACCTAAACAAATATGTGATATGCGAAATGTATACCTTTCATTATCGATTATTCACTCGATAAAAAACTGGATCACTGTATTAAAAAATCACTGATTATTATTTATATTAACTGAACATCGTATTAAAATCATGGATTAAAAAAAAGAAAACCAAACTCGAGGATAAAAATGGGCTCCAAACACGATGTCAAAAAACCCATGGAACATCGGGACAATGCGATTTTTGTGCCGCTGCGGAAAAAGTTGGAAGTATATACCATATGATAACGCGTACGGAATACACATGTATGCACGTTTTATTTTTAATACAGAAATTCCAATTTGTATAAAATTTAATTTTATTTGATTAAATAGTAAATGCATCAATATTTATTGAAAAATACATACATTTATATATAATCATAAATTATCATTAAATTATCATTTTTTAACTTACCGACATCAAAAAACTTTGAAATTAAACGACAACTTTCTTTGTCAGAATATATTCTATGCATGAAAATACACAAATTTATAGAATTACAGGAAAATGGAAGAAAAAATATTTATCAAATCCTCTAAATTGACAGTTTTATCAGAATATCGGATACATCGAAATACACGGTTTTTAATAGGTTGAAATCATTTATTCTTTATTCCTAATTCCTTATTCTTTCTATTGTTCGCAGGGCCTAAGACTACTTTTTCATGATGACGCTCGACGCTTATTTTTAGCATTAAAACAAGTCAAAATTGATCAAAATTGGTATTTGTTAATTTTAATCACGCGACCTGTTTGACACTCGAATCGAGCATCGAGAGTCAGCATGAAACTCCGACCTAAAATGCTTTTTCAAGCTAAAAAGGAGTGCCATTATATGCGGCATATCTTGCGTAAGCATAACTTGCACCGACCAATCATATTGTTTCATTTAAATATCAGTATCTGTCTAGTTACTTTATGCTTTTTACGCTATTTTGTTGTTATGCCGAAATATGATGGAACCATGCATTGAATCCAATTTCTGGCTCATTTTAGCTTATTTTGTCTGAAAAAATACACATGGGTTTCAATTTTGCAACAGTATAATTATAGAAGTCGTGCGTTCCTTTGCATCACGTGGAAAGTCTAAATTAATCAAAACTCATGTGCATTTTTTTTAAACAGTGCAATTATAGATTTTACCTGTGACAGATTTCCTAACCTCAATAGTCATCAACTTTAATGTTTAATATCTCAGATCACAAGTCAGAGTGACGCATTTTTTTTGCCAGGTTCTTCCGTTTCATGTAAAAATGCGCCTAACAGTGGTCTCACAAGATTTTCTGATTTTAACAATTCATTCGATCATCATACGTATGCAAACCGGAAAGGTGCCGGTTCTCCATGAGGCATACTTTTCGAGATGCGTACGAAAACCAATCATAAATTTGTTTAGCATTTCTGTTAGAGTATACAACAGAAATTCTGATCAGCAATTGGTCGCATTTCTCTAATCTTCCACGAAATACGCCCAATGTAAATCCCAGCTTTTAGAATGACGTATTCTAGTAAATAAGATACGTATTCTAGTAAATAACGTATTCTAATAATATTACTAGAATATGTAGATTACGCTTCATGTGACGGAATCCTAAAGCGGGGAATACAGGCTCTTGCATAATGCATAACACATGAGGCATAAGAAAATGAACCAAATCCTTTATTTCCTTCCTTTTCATAAAATAAAGGACTCTGATTAGTTCATTTTCTTATGCATTATGCGTTATGCAAAAGTCTGTGCTCCCTGTCTGAAGGTTGCAGCACAGATTTTTGCATGACGCATAACGCATAGTGCATAAGCGAATCAACTAATCAGAATCTTTCCTTTCCTCCCATTCCATGGAAAAGAAGAATTTCAATTGGTTGATTCTCTTATGCATTATGCATTATTAAAAGTCTGTGCTGTGGCCACACTCGACGCTCATTTTCAGCGTCAAAGTAGGTCACGTGATCGAAGTTACCGCTAATAGCTAAAAGCGCATGAAAAGGTTTATAGTGTCAAATTTTAAGAGTCAAGTCAGTGTCAACGATAATCTAATCTTCAGTCTTTGCAATGATAGAATAGAAATATAGAAAATATACACTTGTGAACTAATTTGGATATTTGACATTATTAAGGACTTTGATAAAAAAGATATGAAAATGATATTTAAAATTAATATTCAATATTGTGTAAAATTTATACTAAATATTTAAAATTAATATTTTTGAAAGATATGAAAATTTGATAAAAGAATATATAGCATCGCATATATAATCTCTAATTTAATATAAACATGACATTTGTTTTTTAAATTACTATTTTTGTTTTAGTATGAATATTAGAGTCAAATAACTATTGAAATTATGTTTTACTAGTATTTTTATTTATATCATATTAATTTCGATATTTTCATCCAAATTAATACTCAGTAGGTAGAAGAAAGCCCCCTATTATGAGATAGCAGCGTTTCTGCTAAACTAATAAACGCTATCTATTGATTCCATCATGAATTTATTGCTCTTGGATTGAAAACTATTTAGTAGAAAATTCATTATTAGATCATGCCTGTAGTCATTGTAAAAAAAAATTTTAGAATTTGAATGTCTTCAAGTTTCATTGAGATGAGCCTTTAAACTTTGTTTATTATTTAATAATGATATAAATATTTGGCAATAAATTCTTCAGTGATAGAATAAGGTCGTACTAATAGAAAAATATGGGATATGTTGAATTGCTTAATTACAGAAGTTAGATTTGATGATCGTAAAATCGTAAGGCGTGGAAATCGTAATATGAGATATCTAGGATATTCCTCATATGAAATAACTCATGCTCCCATGTCATAGTGAAAATAGTTGCTAAAGTATAAATGTTATTGTATGTACAATAATAAAAAGGACAATCGGAATGAACGTCAAGTTTTTGCGATGCTTGATTTTAACTATCTGAAGAGTTCTGGATATAATCTAACGCATACTCATTTTTCGCGCATGCTGGCTGCGTTTGTTTGTATTTAAGAAATATTAAATAAAGTTTTTATTGTAATACTGATATACTTTGTGTTTTATTATCGATTTCTCGGGGCATCTCATATTAGAGCACAATTTTTTGA
Organism: Acromyrmex charruanus; assembly: GCA_017607545.1. NCBI lineage: Eukaryota > Metazoa > Arthropoda > Insecta > Hymenoptera > Formicidae > Acromyrmex > Acromyrmex charruanus. The sequence continues at coordinate 418,575 of JAANIC010004495.1, forward strand.
CTTTGCGATTTGCTCACTTTTTACATTTCTTTAATTTAAAAACAAATGGAATTTGAATTAAATTATATTTTAAAGCTTATTAAATTTTCTTTGAAATGACCTATTATTTTTTAAAATTCTGCTCATAGACTTCTAGCATTTATCCAAAATGTACTTGTATTTCATAATAGGGGCCTTTCCTCTATACTCAAATAACAAAGTGTGCAATATGTTTCAGCAATATCGTGCAAATCTGTGATTGCTTATGGTGTTGACAATTTGCCATAGATTTGTCTTCAACGATTTCGAATATACTGACATTATAATAACATGTAGACAATAATGTGTAAATGTATTACCAGCAACTACGTCAATGTTATCTTGCATTATGTCGGTAATATGACAGCATTGTATAATGCTGCATATTATGGCAACATGATGGCAACAGTACAATTTAATGATGACGATTTTAAAGTTGTCGGCAAATTGCTGACAAGTCGGTACTCAATGTTATCATATTGTGACAGCATCAAGTTGCCAACAAATGAGGACTCAGTTGCTGCAATTTTGGTAGCAATACATACTTAGCAATGCATATTTAGCAAGCAACATGCCAGCAACAAGCAGACACGTTGCTATCTGGATACATTCTGCAGATTTAATCTAACTTTTTATTTTAGAATGACAAAAAAATTGAATAATTTTAGAATAAATACTTAATTAATATAATAAATCAACTTATTTATAAATAAATACTTATCTTATTTGCAGATTCCATCTTGTTTAAATCTAAATTTAGTCGCTTTGCTTGTCGTGTTCTTTTTTGTATTTATCTCAGTATTTCCAACCTAACTATTCTGCTTGTTACACATTGTCACTAGAAGTTGAATTAAATCCAACTTCTTGCCGCAGCGTCACGTGACACATTTGATGCTGCTTTTCAGCATCCCATGAAATGATACCTTTATGGGTCTTCTACGATAAGTCATTAAGCGTGACTTATACGGGGCAACTTTTATTCGCTAGAAGCCGCGTCTAGCGACGTTATTAAATTGCCAGCGAATTCTCTCGATTCTGCTGCTATTTGCTTGAAGCAAGCTTCTTAATTTATTCGCGAATTTGCTGATGAAAGCTTCTTGTACGCGCTTGGTTTTTATTCGCTAGCGATTAAAATTTTGAAGTTTCAGGGTTAAGTAGTCACAAAGCACAGCGGCTCAAAGTATGTCATTCAATGATTGTTCTCTGATGCTTATGGTTTGAGTGACCGAGGTTTTTCGGAAAAATTCGTTTTTTCGCGCTGATGACTTAAAAATTCGCTTTGGAAGAGCAGCAAGAAACTAATGACAAGCCAGCGACAAGCTAGCGACGAGCGTCGAAAGTAGTATTTGCCGCGATTATACACTATAAGAACAAACCCACGTCTAGAAGAAGTTTTTAGTAGCGAATTTGCTATGACGTCACTAGACGCGGCTTCTAGCGAATAAAAGTCGGCCTGTGTAAATCACGCTTTAGTCATAAATTAGAAGTCAGATGCTAAAAATTGACGACTTTATAAATTATGCGGAAAATATCAATTCATGTAACCGCACCCTTAGGCCGGATTTACACCTTGATGGAAAAACGGAAAGCGGAAAAGCGGAAGCCAATCAGAACTCGCAGAAAGACAGAAGCAGACAAGCGAAATGTATCGCTTACTACTACTGCGAGTTCCGATTGGCTTCCGCTTTTCCGCTTTTCCGTCAAGATGTAAACCCGGCCTTATTGTAAATCCGGACTTACAGTTGAATGCGAGAAAAATAATCAATTATGATTCGTTTCATTTCTTATGGCTTAAGGCTTAAAAACCTATTGATCCAAGCTTACAGTCGGATGCAAGGAGAACACTTGATTTTATATATATATATACACAGTACGACAAATATGTTCCTCGGACAGGGTCTGAAAATCATAATTGAAACAACATATGCATATTTTTTGGTTTTATTATTCAAAATATTCTCCTCTGGCTTCAATACACTTGTTACAGCGATTCAATAGTGATTCAAATGCATGTTCTAGCTCAGTTTGCGGAATTGCCTCTAGTGCCTGTGTAGAAGCTGATTGGATGGTCAGAATGTCATCAAAAAAGCGTCCTTTCAATTTCAATTTCAATTTTGGGAATAATGAGAAGTCGCAGGGGGCCAAATCAGGTGAATACGGTGGATGGTTTAACACAGAGACACGATTTCGAGCCAAACATTGACGGATAATCAATGAAGTGTGACTCGGTGTATTATCATGCAACAAAGACCAATCTTCTGGATCACGATATTCGGGGCGAATACGATGAATTCTGCCCATCAATCGCTTTAAAACTTCGATCAATCGCTTTAAAACTCTTTGTTCCATATTAAAATTTCTACCTCGACCAAAATCTTGTTTAACATGAACTGTCATATCTTCGTTATATGTCAACCAAAATGAATGAAATTTTGACAGATGAGCAAAATGTTCAACTTTTAAAATGCTTGTTTGAACGCACAGATGTCGCCACTGGTTGCTGAGATGTGGTTCGTGTCCGGGAACATATTTGTCGCACTGTGTATATACAGGGTGCGCCAGAGAAACTTACTTTTTTGAAAGTTCAATAAAAACAAAAGTACTTTAGTTATTGTTGTAATTCTTTTTTTATTTGAAAATACAATGTCCCAATTTTTTTTTCATACCGTCTTAAAAATTACATCGGTTAAATGGCGACCCCCATCGCGCATACACTGGTTAAGTCGTTTTTTGAAGTTCTCGTCCACTCTTCTCAGCATATCAATCGGAATATTGGCAATAGCGTCGCGAATGTTGTTCTTCAGGTGATCTATGGTCCGTGGTCGATCGACATAAACAAGGGATTTCAAATAACCCCATAAAAAAAAATCACATGGACTCAAATCCGGAGAGCGCGCCGGCCATGGGAGATCGCCTCGGAGAGAGATGAGGCGGTCGGGGAAACGTTGTCGCAGCAAATTCATTGAGTCTCGTGCTGTGTGTGCTGTGGCTCCATCTTGCTGAAACCACACGTCCCTAACGTTCATTTCTTCGAGGCTTGGAAGAAAAAATTCCTCGATCATGCTCCTGTAACGAGCTGCACTCACTGTAACTGCGCGTTCGTTTTCTTCAAAAAAATAAGGGCCAATTATTCCCATTACCGATATCGCACACCACACAGTAACTCGTTCACAATGAAGTGGCTTCTGGTGAAGTTCACGCGGATTCTCACCACTCCAATAACGCATGTTTTGCTTGTTGACGGAGCCGGAAATGTGGAAGTGAGCCTCGTCACTGAAAAAAACGACCGCGTCTTGAGGCAGGTTATCAAGCAGCAATTCGCATGCATTTTGATCACAGCATAATGGCAACTGATGAGAATGGGAAACAAACTTGGGGATGTCCCCCTCCAGATGCGCCCCCTCCCGCCCCTCTACCTACCCAACTCAACGGTCGGGAATTTTTTCAAATAAGTAAGTTTCTCTGGCGCACCCTGTATATATATATATATAACAACAATAGATATATATATACAACAATAGATTTTTAAGTTATAAGAAATGGACGAATCATAATTGATTATTCTCCTCGCTTTCTGTAAGTCCGGATCTACAATAAGAGTGCGGTTACATGCGGATTGATTATTTTTCGCGTAACGCATTTCGCATAACCAATCATAGGCATTCCGCGCTTTCTGTTACGTGTTTTAAATGTCATCGTTCACATGGGCTGTGGTCAAAGTCTAGCTACAAATGCTTTGAAGTATTTGACCAATTAGAAGAAAGAATTTTATAAACTGACCAATTAAAAACCACTTCAAAGCGTTTGCAGCATCGCATTGACCGTATCCATGAACACAAAATTTGCGTTAAAAACTAATCAGATTCGCGTAATAATCAGATGTAACATTTAACATTTCTATTCGAATGTTTTAACAGAATAGAAAAATATTATTGGTTAAATGCTATACGCTGCCGTTTTATGTGCTATGTGCACATAATTAAGGACATTAATTTCGCGCAACAAAAATCGCGAAATGCCTCTGATGTTATTGTTTCGTAAGTTGAGTAAAAAGAAATAATGAATTCGGAATTATTATCTATTATTGCTTTACAAAAGCAAAGAATAAATAAAGCAGACAGAATGTCACTCATAAAATTACTTACAAAAAAATTAATTACTCTTTTTTTACTGTGCAAAGAGAATGAGCGACACAAAAAACGAAAATAAGGTTCATCCAATTTTTCAAGCGAAAAGCGACGACGATATGATACAAGTGGAACTCTTATCAAGAATTGTATTTTCATAATGATGAAAAATTTATCAATTATTTTCGCATGAATGTAAAAACATATAAAAAATTATTAAATATCATCGGGCCAAAATAAAAGTGTATTCGAGATCCAATTCCGTCACACGTTTGGAAATCTATTTTCATTATTTAGCTACAGAAGATAATATGAAATCTCTTTCGTATGTATTTCGCATAGAAACTAGTACCATTTCAAAAATAATTTTAGAAACTTGTGAAGCAATCTGGACTGCATTACGAGATAAAGTTTTTTCAAAATTTAACAAGGACTTTTGGAAAAATATAGCAAGAGAATTTGAAGAAAAGTAGAATTTTCCACATTGTATAGGAGCTATGGATGGAAAACATGTTATAATTCAGGTATATTAATATTTACACTTCATTATTTTAATTATATGTTAAGAAAATAATTATTGTAATTTTAATATAGAGGCTCCAATATTGGATCAATTTATTATAATTATAAGGGCCAGCACAGTTTAAATTTATTTGCACTGAGTGATGCACAATAATATGATTTATTATCGTCGACATTGAAGCAGAAGGACGACAAAGTGATGGTGGGGTATTCCGAAACAGCAAATTATATGAAGCTTTAGAAGAAAATTCTTTACAAATACCATAACCAGAAATTGTTAGTATCGCAGGTCTTATATTATCATATGATCGTGGCAGATGAAGCTTTTGCTTTAAAAACGTATTTAATACGATCATATTCAAGAAATCAAAAACTCGATCAAAAAAGAAAATTTTTAACACTACAGATTGAATCGAGTGAGACGTGTAGTTGAAAGTGCTTTTGGAATATTAACTGCAAGATGACGAATCTACAGAAAACCAGATTGTAGCATCTGTAACTTTAATTACAAGAATTGTGCCAGAACAACTTTCTATTTTCTGTAAGGAAAACAAATTAATTCCAATTCCAGTTCCATAAAGACGTGTAAATAATCCCGAATAAATGTATACATAAATTTTTAAATTTATATATACATATTATTAATTATATTTTTATTTCTTCCCACAGTACTGCTTTTTTTGCTTTAGATCTTTCTTTAACATTTAAACGGTGATCGATAATGGTGGCCTATATATTACCGCCATAATAAGACGTTCTTCCAAATCTTTGTTAGAACTATCAAAAGATAGTTCATTTTCGTCTAATCTATTAACTGTAAACGCATAAAAAAATTCAATTATATTAGTGAATTTCATATAATATACAAAATGATACATGTAACAGCTATACATATTTATACCAGTTGCAATATTATTTTCATTATTTTTTAAGACATTCTTATCATCATATCGTTATAATTCTTATCATCATATCGTTTAAAGCAAAATGCAATATATCTTCAATATATCTTCACAGTGTTGTGATATCAGCCAGCCGCATTTGATTTGTTGTAAACAAAGACAATTATACATTATTAACCCTTTGCAGATTAATTTTCTCTATTTTTTTATACATAACCAAACCAGATCATTGCCGCTTTTTAGAAGATTTTTCACATGCAAAATTTTATATTAAAAGAACTAAAAAAGATATAAAATAGATACATAACAAAAAAATAAAACATAATCTATACCATGTACATTAAACAAAATACGCTAATACTAAACAAATAAGTACAGAAATAAAGAAAAATACGAGAGAATAAATAACACAGTTAGTTTACGTATTTTCCTAAATTTTAAACTAAAGAATCATAATACGATGCCTCCATGCAGATGTCTCCTGTTCCATCTGCACACTCACATAAAAATCGCGTAAACTTACACAATACGCAACTTTTTAAAACAGGCGTAATAGAAAGCACGGAACGCGAAAATATCAATCCATGTAATCGCATCCTAATGGCTTCTGCCAGAGAGAAACCTGAGAGAGGACATGACGGCCCAAATCGTAGTACATATAGCACGATTATAGAACTAAATATCGATTTATTATTTCCAGCCTTGAAAAGTGGACGATGTGCCGTAAGCAAAGTGGACGTTGCTATGTAGTTTACATCCATTTTGTCTTGGGCCGTCATGTCCTCTCTCAGGTTTCTCTCTACTCCTGCCATAGAACGCGGCAATGCTTGCTGGGCAGCGGAAGTTGGCGCGATAACCAATCAATGTTTTGCTTGATCGGAAGTAATAAACATATAATTTCCACCGCGCGACAAAAGTTGAACTCAATCCAACTTTTGTCGCTCGGCGAAAGTAATATTACATCATTTCTAGAAATTTTGCATGGTGAAGTCGACTTACTTAAGAACATAGAATTATTGTTAATAGAGTTTTTGTTATCTGACATCGTGAAAGTTAGATGTTCGTTACTTTTACAAATTTGCTTAAAATAAAATAATTTATATAATTATAAAAACTAATATATTGTACTACGAAATGGACTACCATCTACCTATACGTTTTTTTTTCTCTTTTTATTAATGGACTCTTAACACATTTACTGATATCACTGACAAGAATTTTCTTATGACTACTTTGATTCTTGATAAAAATAACTTACAGCGTACTACACGATTTGAATAATACGATATTAAAAATTATAATAGTATTGTAATATCATGTACATATTTTTGATTTTGAACGATGTTGATATATTAAGACTACATTGAAAATAGCTCTATTGGAGTCGAAAAAACGTTTGTTATTAATTGTAATTGTTTTTATGAATTTTTAATGCTAATTTAAATTAAAGTTCTTTTATACATTATTGGCTCTTTGCCCTTCTTTTGTACTACATTGTTTTATATGTACAGAGCCTTATTTCTATTTATTAATAGAATTATTGGTTAATGCGATAACTTCCGCCACGCGGCAAGCATTGCCGCGTTCTGTGTGCAGGAGCCATACGTGTTTTAATCTTTAAGCTGTAAGAAATTGACCAATTACAGTCTAATACGAGGAGAATAATCGACTGTAATTCGTTCATTTCTTATAGCTTAAGACTTAAAAACTTATTGGCTGCGTTCAGCAGAGTATATATTTTGCAACTGTTGAAAGTTTTCTTCGCGCTGATTGTGTTATGCTTTTAGATCAAGAGGAATGCTCCTATCTCAGCAGAGAATCATAAAATGGTTGTAAAACTGTTGTGTTCTGCTCAACGCAGCTATTGTAGATCTGAATTAATTGGTCAATTTTTTAGACTTAAGGCTTAAAACACCTAGGCAATGTTCCAAAACTTCCTTTCCGAAGAAGATTTTATTCTATATGCTATACTATACGTTATTATATATTATATATTTCGAGTAAAATTTCCCTCAGAGAAGAAGTTTTGGAACCTATTATATGTAGATCCAGGCTGACGCTACCATGTAAAGGCACCTTTGTAGTTCAGTGGTTTTCTCTCTGCTTTTAACGTTATTCTTGTCTAATCGATTTTTATAACGGTGACAACGTGTATCATTCGTCAAAATGCAGGTTCCACCAATTTTCATGGAATTGTCGTTAGATGATCAGGTAAATTTGCAAAATTAAATAACATTTTGGCTAATTTTGTTAGGAATATCTTTGTGGCATATGCACGTAATAGTTATATAAGGATATCAAAATATGTGATATTTTTAGGTTATATCAAAATTAATGTACATTAATGCCTATTTCCACCAACGTAGATTAATTTTAACCTCGGTTCAACTTACTCTTTGTCTTTTTCTAATCTTTAGAATTATATAAAAAAGAACATAAAAGTGTTAAAAGTACAGTAACGTACAAAATTCGGTAATTGCCTAGAATTGTGTCCTGCTCACCGATTTTGATGAAATTAGGCTTTTTCGATACGTTTTTGCATGAAACGAAAGAATCTGACAAAGAAAAGTGTCGCTCTGCCCCGCGAACCGAGATATTAAGCGTTAAAATTCACGATTATTCAGGTTAGGAAATCTGTCACATTGATGGCATAGAGGGACATGAAAACATGTAAGCATATGAGGCTAGAATAAATATTTTCTGCTTCAAAAAATTACACAAATTCTCTGCTTTAAAAATAAAGTTTTCAAGTATTGTAAAAACAAAAATGGTATAGAAAATAATTTGTGTTTTTAAAGCAGAAAATTTGTTTCTAAAGCAAAAAATTTTGTTTGTAAAACCCTCTATACCATTGATGTGACAATTTCCTAAATCTGAATATCTATTAACTTTAAGAATTAATATCTCGGTTTGTGGGAATTGAAAGATACTTTTTTGCTAGATTTATTTATTTCATGCAAAAACGCAATAAGTCTAATTTTATTGCTTTTTGAAGTGCTATATGTAGCTAAACTATATAATTACCTTTTTAATATTATTATTCTTATTATTTTATTACTATTATTTTAGGCGCAAGAACTAAGAGTATATTTTAAAAGTCTTGGTGCAGAAATCAGCGAAGAGAAGTCTCCTAAAGGTATAGAAGATGATTTGCATAAGATTATTGGAGTATGTGAGGCATGTTTCAAAGAAGGAAATGAAAGCGAAATAGAAACTGTATTGAACGACATTGTATCTATCATGATTCTGGCAAGTTTAACATTTTGATAATTTTTTATTATAGATAATTAAATATTAATTTTTTTTTTATTTTTACTGATATTCTATTTTAGATACCTACGGAACGCGCTGAAAATTTAATTTTAGCATTCTGTGAGAAACTCGTAAAAGCACCTGGATATAAGCTTGGATTGGTTTGCTTAAAAGCGTAATAATACATTGTTAATTTTTATAAAATTCATATATGTAAACATTGTTTAATATAACAAATCATATTTAAATTAATTAAGAGAAATAATAGTATTTTGGTCACAAAGCAGATTTTAGTGTTTACATAATACTAATATACAAACTTTTGCAAGTTCACATTTTCTCCAATGATATATGTTTGCAGTTTGTGGCTCTTATTCCAATCTCTTGCTGATGATTCTCCAATGAGATACCATGTTTATTACCACTTGGTACAAATAGCCCGCAATGTTGATCAAGTAAAAGCTGTGTATAGTGGAATAGATCAATTAAAACAACAATTTGCCTCCTTTCCTCCATCGAATGAACAAATGCAAAAGTTATTGCGTTTGTTGCATGAAGTTCTTTTAAGTTGCAAACAAGGGTAATATCTTGTGTTTTCTTCATTTACTTTTCCTCTCCCTCTCTTTCTAACACACTTATTTTCTATACAATCTAGAAATAATTTCAAATATAAAATATATTTTATAAGGTATTTGTATAATCCTTTTTAGAGAACAAGCAGCAGCTGTTATGGTGGAATTGTTGGGAACTTATACAGCAGAGAATGCTTCCGCAGCTAGGGAAGATGCACAGCGTTGTATATTAGCTGCGTTAGCAGATCCAAATACATTTTTGTTAGATCCGCTTTTGGCATTGAAGCCTGTGAGATTTTTAGAAGGCGAATTAATACATGATTTACTTCTTGTATTTGTACAAGATAAATTACCAGCGTATTTACATTTCTATCAACATCATAGAGAATTTGTAGAGCATCAACTTGGTATATATCTAGATATATACCATAATGTAGATAATGTAAAATTTTATTGAATTTATTTCAATAAAATAAAATTTAATGTACTTTTTTTTCTTATAGGATTAAATCATGAACAAAACATGAAAAAGATGAGGCTATTGACCTTTATGCAACTTGCAGAGACAAATCCAGAAATGTCTTTTGATACAATACAAGAAGAATTGCAGATTGATGAATCTGAAGTAGAAAGCTTCATAATTGATGGTAAGCCATTTTTATTTTTAAAATTTTTACAATAAATAACATTTGACATCCTGTTTAAATAACATAGTTTTACACTATTGCTTATTTAAGTGGGAACTGATTTTTGACAGGATATATTAACTGAATCTGTACTGACTCAGTAAAATTATATTTTCACTGAGTTATCGAAGTGTTCAACAAAGTTAAGAAACAAACTTTTAAGAAAAATGCGAAATGTTATGATCATGTAATAATATTCTCACGAGATGTAAATAATATTGTTCCAGTTTTAAAAACCAAGCTTGTAAGGGCGCGCATGGATCAGGCTGGCCGTAAAGTATTAATTTCAAGCACAATGCACAGAACGTTTGGTCGTCCGCAATGGATGCAACTGCGAGATTTACTTGTATCATGGAAAGCTAATCTTTCGGCCGTACAGGATGGCATGAAAACTGTAGCTGTTGCTCAAATGGAGCTTGCAGCAAAGAATAAAGCTACTCTTGCTCACTGACAATATCGAAAAATTCCATAAATATACATCATTATGAGAATACAAGATTACAAATTAATTTTTTTTTCCAGAGAATAACAGAGGTTCGTTGAATCTAGCTATAAAAGCAATGCAGCTAAAAATTAATAATTATATTACAATATCATATTTATATAACACAAAATTGTTAAATAGAAAATTTTTATATAATTTTAAACATACATTTACATATTTAATATAGCTACATTCGCGTTAATCATCTCGTTTTTTTAAAGTCAAATTATTTTCATAAAATAATTTAAATTTGTCATAATATATGAAATATATTGAAAATTAATTCAAGACGATTAATTTTGCCATTTTCGCGCATTTATGTCATATTATGTATATTTAAATTAGATATGCACACTATATGTGTGTTAGGCATATAAATATAAGAGGTCTATTCCAAAAATATCCAACCTCTACCTATATAATGAAAAAGAGCTATTCTAGATATGGACAATATCGCCTTCAAAATAGTCTCTTTTTGAAATAATCCTTTCAGCATTTCCAAAAGCAGTCCTAGAAGTCACTTTTTGTATGTGATAGCCAACAGATCCTCACTGTGTCACGCAATCGTTTCAGAACAAGTAATAATATTCTTTGTTTATTGTACGATCTTATGGAGCATATTTGTGATGTATCTTTCTGGTCGAAGAAAACAGTGAGCATTGCCTTCACATTGCTCCAACTCTAGCACGCTTTCTTGGATCAAGACTCTTCTCGTTATCCATTGTTACTCATAAAGTCATTGCTATAAACTTTATGGATCATGCAGATTATCTCGAAACATGTGTGGCCAAATTTTTGATAAAATTTAATGCAAATTTTCTACTCGATTCGCTGGATCATTGTAAAATGCGATCCTCGGAGTTTTCGAAGCTCACAACTGCGTACCGTTGCTACTTGACTTAACTGTTGGATTATACTTGGTACAATACTCCTCAAGGTACTCTCCCCTGAATACCAAATGCTTGTTTTCCACAGAGGAAAGAGGATGTCCAAAGACAAAGATATACGTAAAGGTCGGATACTTTTAGGACAGTCTTTATGCATACGTGTCTTGAAACACACACACACATGCATCAAATTAACATAATATATATTTCACAATAAGTGTAAAAATTAATAGTATACTATACAGCAAACTGGATGAAAAATACATTCTTAAGTCTATAAAATAATATTTTTACAGGTGTCTCATGATTATTCTACTTGAATTAATAATGTTTGAACATGATAAAATGAACTTCATTTTTTTAGAAACAAAATATAATCATATTACGTGAAAAATTTTATTTTTTTCTTGAATAGTTCTAATCATTTAATTATGCAATCGATATATGTTAAAAATATTAATTGCAGATAAATATCAGTTATTTGATAACAAAATACGCGGCATTATAAGAAGCATTTGATCTGTTTTAGATCCTAATTTCTATGTAAAAAATTATGATTTATAATTAACTTTTCTTATTACATTGACATTTTTGCGCTGTTTTTTTATCACATTAATTTTATATAATCTTAAAGCATTTTTATATTTAAACAGAGTTGACATTATTTCTGTATTTTTCAGTAGCATTTTAATTTTCAATAAAACGGGACAAAAAAATTAATATTGTAAAACATTCGTACGTACATGCGTCTGTCACACATTGGCTGCGTTCAGCAGAAAAAGCAGCTTTGCAACTGTTGTAAAATTCTTTAATATTGGTTGCCCTTAGTTCCTCACTAGATCTAAATATATAAAGATTGCATCAATGTTATTTTGATTTTAGGCGAGGCTTAAAACTCTGTGTCTGTCTCCTTTTCAGCTTTAAAACGAGACGAATAGAGTTTTAAGTTTCGCTTAAAGTCAAAGCAACGTTGGTGCAACCGGGCCTAAATCAATCATATTCAAGAATTTTACAACAATTGCAAAGCTGTTACTATGCTGCTATATATTAAATTAATTTTTTTTTTAAATTCAATTTGTTTTTTTTGTTTACAACAACTTATTTACAACATATACGTAAATAAAATAATGCTGGAATAAATTATAAAGTTACAAATTGTATGTACTATACAATTGTATAACTTCAAATTTTACGTATTTAAATCAAATATAAATATTTAATGTACATTCTTTTTTTTATTGATCTTTAAATCTTATCTACTATATGCTCTTTCTGTCCTGTTTCTTGCCTTTTATCTTTTTTACGACCGTTTCATCAATAATCGTATTTCTTATCTATCTCTATCTCTCTTCTCTCCCTTCCCTCCCCCTCCCTCTTCCTCGATCTTGAAATCATAAATTCTTATTGCGGGCAACCAGAAAATGAAGAAACAAGCTAACAAAAAAGCGAGAAGTAAAAAGTGGTAAAATGTACAATAAGAAACAGAAAGCAAAGAGCACATTTTAGATTTAACTTTAGAAGGCGAAGCGAAGATCTACTTTTAAATCTTATAACTTTTCCTTAAGTAAGATTTATTATAATTCATTGTACACTCCTTGCCTCAAAATATGACACTTTCAACATCACTATAGTGATTTGTCATCCTGTAAAGATGAAACAATCATTTTCACAACATCTTTGTAAGCACCGCATTCAGTTTAGCATATAAAGTTTTATCTTTTTAAATATGTTTTACATTAGCTAGTAAATCTAGAATATTTAAAACTTGAGTTAAGAGGCATCTTTTCTATAAAATATGCACGTTTTCTGTACTTCTGTGTAAAACCGGCCATATTTATTCCAAGTATACATAAATCTCTTGTAACTTTTGTATAAAAGATAAATGACGGATGATTGAGACCATGATATATTTTTTTGTATCAAAAAATTAAGAAACCATGACTGAATTTCTCTTATCATACTTGATAAATCAGATCTGAGTAGAAAATCTGGGACGTGGTAAATCTCCAAATACTGTATCAGTATTGACGCTTTTAGCTAAGGCTTTCATTGAAGCTCGAATATTGCGTGGATCAGTTGGCAACTGTAATTATAATTATATATAGATTTTTTTTTTTTAGAAAGAGTAAACTTCAATCAAATATAAGCATGAAAAGACTCAAAAGTGTAATATAATGCAAAAATTAAAAATCATGTAAAATTTTACCTGATCATCGTCTTGATCCTGTATTGTATGATGAACGATAGAAGGGAAAACAGGCACAATGACAGGTAATGATTTAGCTAACGTAGAATGACCATCTCGTTGACTTCTTGGCATATGAATCTCCTCGTTTTGGCTTGAATCTAAATATGTTAATTATTACAAACTTGGACTTGTACAAAACACAAGGATATTAATGATAAATTGATATGTTATACCATCGGTATCAGATCCATCAGTGTCTTCCGAAGAGGATAGAAGCTGTTGGCTGGCTGAGTCTGTATCCTCCATTCCTTCAAAAGGAAACAATACTTCTGTATCGAAGCTAGCTGATTCCTTGGTACTAATATATACTGTATTCTTTTTTCTCGAATTTTCATTCTGCAAAGTTTATTATCCAGATTTAATAATAATTATTAAAATTATAATTACAAGACTTTTGTCTGTACATCAAGTAATAATTGAAAAAAACTTTGATAAATGACTTACATTAATGCTACTTTTAGAGGAGTGTCTGGTAGTTGTTTCGTATTTAACGTTTGGGCTACTAGATACTTTTGTATCACTGAATATTATATTAGACTTTGGATTCACTGTACTAGCTGCAGAGGTAGTCATGATATTTTTAAAACCATCAGGAGTTGTTGGCGGAGTTTCTATATTATTAGTTACTCTACTTGTCTCGTCACCTCTACATACTAGTCTAATTATTAAAAAAAACAAGTTATGATTATTATTATTATATAATATAGTAATATACACATACTTGTAAAATTACTTTGATAACAGCCTATGTTCATTGTGTGCTCTTTCGCGAAATTGTTCCAACAGTTGATGCTGCTCAGCAGTAAACGCACGTATTTTATCTTCTATAGCTATTGTTTGACGTTGTACAGCCTCCTGTAACTGTTGATGTAATCCATCTAGGGCCACTTGTATCGCGTTAGGTAATTGTGAAACTAGATAAATAAAACGTAACATATAACGCTAAATAATATATGGATACATAATATGCAGATATATATGAATTATTTTAAAATCCAACAAAATTAAATACATGTTGAACACACGCGCACACGCACGGACGCACGCACACACATACACACACACACACACACATACACACACACACACACACATATACATTGACTTACCAGAAAATTTAGGCTGTTGCAGATAATCGTCGAGATCTTCCAAACTATGATTAATTACTACCCTAAATATTGGGCTATAATCTGGATTGGATTTTAATTTATTTATTTCTTCGGGAGATAACTGTAACAGTATAATTATCTTTCAAACAAGTTTATTTAGAAGTTAATAAGTCCATAAAAATGAATAATATATCTCTGATAGGTTTTATTTTTGTAATTTATACAAACAACAAATGTGTATCTGCAATTAATATCATATGCAGAGACAATCGTTCTTGATAAAATCAGTTGCTTATCTTAGATTATGCTCAGATTCCTATCTAAGTATCACCCAGGTATCACATCATTTTTGTTTATCCAATATTAAACAAGAATGATACCTAGGCCCAGTTTCAAACTTACAACTTATTTCTCATCTCTTTTCAATTCTAGGAATTGGAAAGAGATAATGAATAAGTTGAACCTCGGTTAAGAGTTAACTGTGAATTGTGAAACTGGGCCCTAGGGAGAATCTGGATGAGAATTCGAACACGCCCTTAGATAAAGAATAATTCATAATAAATTATTTTTCATAAGTTACACTAAATTAAATAGATGACAAACATTTTGAAAAGGCAACAACAAGAATATAGATAGAGTCAGTCAAGTAAACACGGTTGTCACTTCTCCAGTCAGAAATTCTTGGCTTTTAAACAAGATTGATTTTTTAAACAAAAAAGTCATATTATTTTTTCTTTTTTTTAGAATAATTTGAATGGCACTTAATCTTGAACAGGAAAGGTGGCAACCGTGCAAGTAAAACAGATTATTTTGATCAAGATCATCATCTCTTGGAATATTAACTTAATATCTCTCTTGCAATACGTTTTTTGTCTAAAACTTACAAGAATATTGTTATTAATGAGGACTAAAGCAGCACCGTATTCTCTATGAACAGCGTGAGTATACATTGAGCAATTGCAACAACGGTGTACAATCCAGGATCCAACATTTCTTTTTTCCATTAAACCAGGTTGTTCTTTAGTAATTTTTTCCAATTCTGACACACTCGCCAAATCCTGTCAAAAATAAAATCACTATCTGTTATGTCATTAATAATTAAATCGCTCTTTGTTTTAATTACAATTATATATAATAATTGATTATAACAGTATGACTTTTGTGCAGATATTATTTCTTTTTAATGCTAAAAGAATTTAATATCTAAACAGAAACATGTCGATCAATGCTCACTAATTTCACGTGAATACTAGAAAAAATATTTTATATAAAATCGAAGAAGATATACAAAAGATGGAAGATGAATCAGCTTGAACAAAACGTTAACATAATAGACGGTTCCAAAGTTAAGTTATAAGATTATTGCCGTGCTGCAAAAAAAACAAACATGGAATTGATACGATCGCAATGAGTTACATGATATGTCAAACTGAGATCTATTTATGAAAATTGAAGCATGAGAAAACATATATTTTTTCATATTTACACATTTACATACTTACTTTTCTACTTACACATCTCTATATAAGATTAAACACTAAATTTATATCGGTAAAGAGGTAAAGATAAAATTCTAACTAAATTCAAACCGATTTTAACTTTGCAATGAAACAGGTGAGAAGCAAAAGAGGGAGGAGGGGATGAAACGGAACACTTTTTTTTTAATTATTTGTTTTTAGATCACGGATTTTTTCGAAAAAGAGGAAGGCAAAAGCTTTTGAAAAAGCTTTTATTTACCTCTCGAAAAAAGGCATCAGCACGCTCCAGATCGGTTAATTCAATGTTAACCTGCTGCAATTCGGCGCTCCTAGACTTGATGGATACATTCAGGCACTTGCAGGTGATGTGCATCTTTCAATTATCGACAAACGATCGGCAAACGCGAAGTCTAGGCTTTTGAGTGATCAGAGAACACAGCGTTCCTGTCTTTCTTTTTCGGAGAGGTCGAAGATGCGCCAAGATGCGCGATCCAGCACGAACTACGCACCACTGCGTATTTGATTGCAGCCTGCAGGTGTAGTTTTGATTTGATTCAACTGCGCTCTCTCTCTCTCTCTCTCTCTCTCTCTCTCTCTCTCTCTCTCTCGATTGTCCAGTACAAAACTCTCAATTGCTCTCAATCAAACGGGTATCGTCACCATGAGACATCGTCTATCAACGAAGAAGCATCAAGAATCGTACCGATATATATCGTCAGAGAGAAATTAAGGTTTCTCTCTGATATCGTTTGCGATCAGATACAACTTAAGTTGACGAAGCAACTTTCTATCTCTCTCGACTTGATTGAACCGACTGTTCAATATCGTCGTTCCTCCGAAAAAGACATGTACCAACTAAGAACGAGAAAATAAGTGGCGCAACGCGCGAACTGCTATACATATACCTATCGTCACGTGAGTATTCATTTTGAAAAACGGTCGTTTTGATCTATATATAATACATATATACATATATATATATATATATATATATATATATATATAATATAAATGAGAGAGAAGCCTGAATTTCCTATAATTTTAGGTGCTTTCCAAGAGACACAGTGTAAGGAGTGTAACACATATATTTTTGTTTGCCCATTTTATACCGAGTTGAAATGATTAATGATCGCAGTGTTAAAAGTACACTGTGACTGTGTCTGTCGCTGGAAGGCATCATTTATGTGTTGAAACAATCGGAAACAATGGACGAATGAACTGCCGAACCGAACAGAACAGTTTGCAATTATGATGTCTGTTGTTAAACAAAGAGCTCAAGTATATCGATGAAATTCGGAGAACTGGCTCAACCAGGCTCAACTAGTGCTTCTCCTTTCGATTACAGTTTACCATATTTTCACTCAATGTTTACATTCAACTTCCAAGAGAGCGTGAGTGCATCATGTCCATCTGGTGCATCTTGGCCCTTGGCTGATTCCATAATTATCGATATGCATCGATTCACACATAGAAATATATATGCTTGATATTATGAATAAACGTATCTTGAAAGCAGGTGAAAATTACAAAAGTGAACAATTTTTCTAGATGTTAACCTATAAATTCGCTCACTTTTATCATCTTCTCTTACCTTGTTATAAAAAATACAATTGATCCCAAAGCGATTGATTCACAAATTTCAATATATTATACATTATATATTATATACCCAGCAAACGAGAATGGATTGAAATGAATTCAGATTTTCAGAAATATTGATTCACGAATGTTAAAATGAATGCTTTTCAATCCTGAATGTATTTTTATTCATTTATAGGAATTGCATGGAGTGTATCTCTGCCTTTCAGTCTAAAAATAATATTAGTTTTTTCTGTGCAATTGTGAATACTGTTCAATTTAAAATTTTGAATAGGAAATGCAGTTTTTTAATTCATTTGTATTCAATTGAATCCAAAAAAAAGTATTTGCTATTTAAAATACATAACAGAACGCAGCACAGAAGTGAATTGATTCGCGATATCATATGATACATTGGTTACATGGAATCTCATAATTCACAATACAATATACAGATTCTTAAAAACACCATGTAGAAAAAAAAATCAATTATATTAATTGCTGATAACACGATTGACAATAATATCAATAAGTTAAATTTAACACTCAACAACTTATCCAAGACTGGCTATCTTCAATAGCTGGTAATTGTACCTTGTACTCAATGATAATGAAAAATATGAGATATGATAGTCTTCCTACTTGAAATCGATTATTTATTTTTACTGATCTATTGTTACTTGTACTATACATTGTCAATGAGAGCACGTAATTACTGAAAATTTAAATTAATTATACTGACAAACTTAATTCTTAGTGCATTTTTATTTTATAGATTCCATATATATTTAACAAAGAAAGAAAACTTAATTAAACTATAACGTTGTCTCATACTTGTTCTATTATACTTGTAAATATACAATCATAAATATGTCTATATACAATATTTTTCACTACCAGCACCAATAAAATAGTGATCATATTTAGTCACCACTATTAATGTCACTTGTATATATAAATATTACAAAATAATATATCAAAATAATATATATACATATATATATATATATCAATAGTCAATAAAAAATTATATCTACACATACATGTACAATTGTTGGGATATACATTCGAGACAAAATATTTCAATTGGAATAAATATCATTGGAAAAAATGCCATATTACAAATTTTATATATCCCACTTTTTTATTCATCAAATTCTGTTTTCATCTTAAAAATTTCTTCCTTCCATTTAAAATATTCGTTGAAACGTATTGCAGCATATCTGAAAAAATATTTAAAAATTCACTGTAATAATTATTTGATCAAAGTATTTCATTTTTATCCTAAAATTTCGATAACTCTATTATACAAGAAAATAATCGATTGTCGAATTATTATTGCCGTTATTTTTATTAGTGTGCATACATATATATGTGATAGTAGTAGATATGATAGTAGATAGTTTCATATATATTGTATATAGAGGAAAGCCCCTATTATAAGATAGGCGCCTAATATAAGAATAGTGGCGTTCTGCTAAACTAATAAACTATTGGTTCCACCATGAATTTATTGTTCTGAAAATTATTTAGTAGAAAATTCATTATTAGATCATGCCTGTAGTCATTTTTAGAATTTGGATGTTTTCAAGTTTCATTAAGATGAGTCTTTAAATCTTGTTTATTATTTGATAAATAAATATTTTGCAATAAATTCTTTATGTAGTGATAGAATAAGGTCATACTAATAGAAAAATACGGGATATGTTGAATTGTTTAATTACAGAAGTTAGATTTGATGATTATAAAATCATAAAGGGTGGAAATCGTAATATGAGATACCCCAAGGTATTTGTAATATGAAATAACCCATGCTCCTATGTTATAGTGAAAATCGTTGCTAAAGTATAAATGTTATTGTACAATAATAAAAAAGACAACCAGAACATCGAGTGCCTATTTTTGCGATGCTTGATTCCAACTACCTGAAGACGAGTTCTGGATATAATCTATCGCATGCTTATTTTTCGCGCACGCTGGCTGTGTTTGTTTGTATTTTAGAAATATTAAATAAAATTTTTTAATTACAATACCATTGATATACTATCTTTGTGTTTCACTATTGATTTCTCGGGGCATCTCATATTAGAAGCACAACTTTTTGATTTTGCGATTTGTTCATTTTTTACATTTCTTTAATTAAAAAAAAAATGGAATTTGAATTAAATTTTATATAATGTTATCTTAAAGCTTATTACATTCCCTTCAAAATGACCTATTATTTTTTTAAATTCTGCCTATGAATTTTTAACATGTATTAAAAATGAACTCGGTATCTCGTAATAAAGGCCTTTTTTCTATATAAATAATATATATTTCTACTATCTTTCTATTGTCATATCAGATATATTTGATACATCATTTGTAAATATGTTTTATTAATAAATAAAAGCACTTACTCTAAAAAATCAAAATCAATATGTGAATGTTCACTCTGGATGAGAGCCCAACAGCCCCAAAAAAAATGTGGCAAAGGAGTAAATTTAGTAACTTGCCAGTATAATTTGTCAACGTCTTTTTCGGATACATTAATCGTCGCATTGTATATTTGTAAATATTTTTTCAACCACTTTTTTTGAAAATTTTCATCCGGATATAAAGAATAATCCGGCTCGTCAAAACCTTAAATGTACCAGGTATTTAAAATTTTATTTAATATACTTTATGATATACTTTGTTGTTCTATAATACACTTTATGTACAAAGATAGGTATGTTTTCTAATACACTTGTAAGATTGAAGAATGCATAATTACCGGCAAATTCTGTAAAGTGATTAACTATATCAAACGCCTGATAGTTGAACGCAGTGTATTCATAATCGATAAAAACGATACTCTCCTGTTTTTGATTGTACAGTACATTTCCTAATAGAAGATCATTATGAGCGAATACTACAGGACTATTCACTTTGGAAAGTGTACTTTTCAATAGCTGATATTCTTTCTCCAATATTGCATAGGATGGTATCAACATTTCAAACCTTAAAATAGAAACTATTACAACAACTGAATTATTGAATATACCTTATGATGTTCAAAGAAAGTATCTATTTATAAGCGCTTACTTTGTTTGCTTGAGAGAATCCGAAAATCTTTTGGGCATAATTTGCATAAATTTCTTTGTTTTTTCCCAAATAAAAGCATCTTCTGATATAGATCCATTTTCAAATTTAAGATTATGCATTTCAGCCATACGTTTCGCAATTAATGGGTATACTTTTGGATTTTTGACTGTTTCAATAGTTAGAGTTTCACCTTCCAGGAATTCATAGGCAAATCCGTTGTTAAATGTAGCATAAATGCAATGAGTATAGCCAGCCTTATTCAATATCTATGCACAAATATTTATTCTATACGTTAGTCACATTGTTTATACATTAAAATTTAAATTTGTTATATTTTTCTTTGTATAATATTTATGCATAGGTATATGTGCAGGTTAATAAAAAAAAATTAATGCATATAAATTACAACAGTTTAATTATATGAACTGAAATATGAACAAGATAGCGCTGTGTATAATAACTTTGATAAAATCTTTACCCGGATATTTTTTATTTCGCTTTTTCGGTCGATCAGTAAATCCGAATTATTGCCATAAATTCTAATCAGAATCATATCTGTATAATGTTCCGTGTACCATATTCCTATTAACTTATTTGATCTTCCATCAGTAAATGCCTGAAATAAAAGAAAAAAAGATTTTTTTTTCCTAGTTATTTCAATTTGATTTACACATCATCAGTAAAATGGTAAAGATAGTACCTGAAAACTCTTTTGTTACTTATGTCAATGTTTAAAATAATCCGGGTACAAGAAAAGGCTAAAAAGCTATTAACATTGATATTTCTTATTATTTAATTATGAAAACAAAATTGATAAAACTCTGCATTTATAAAGGAATGAATAAATCGAACATAAGGAAAACGAATTCCAACCTGTATTACAATTTCAATTCTATGACAAGAATTGAAATAATATTGGATGTCAGGATCAATAATATTGGATTTGGATGTTTAAAAAAAAAGGGGGGGGGGTTACCAGTAAACAAATAAAATATAATATATTGATATAAAAAGGGCACTGTAAATATAACGATTTATTCTTTAAAAGCAAGGGACATAAAAGATATATAATTTTGAATTGAATTATTGTTATCCTTGTTCAGCTGTTTTTCGATTACTTTTTATAAAAGGATACCAAAAATTACCTTGAAATGCAATTGTTGCAAAGGCCAGGATGGTCTAATCCTTTTTATAATATCTTTAGCACCAACAATAATGTCATTTTCATCTATTGTAATGTTGAGATGTTCCTCACATACACTCATAGCTTAATGCTATTTTATGAAATGATAAAAGTTTTTTACTTAATTATTATTTTAATAATAGAGTGCAGATAACATAGACATAATTTAAAGATTCAAGGAATATATATTCTATTTATAATGCATTAATTAGATACAATGTGGATCTATTGGCTATAATTTCACTAGGAATGAATAAAATATTTAATTAAAAAATTTATATGTACATACGTACAAAAATAAAAATATAAAAACACAACATTCAATCCTTACGAATGTTTCATGGCAACTAAAAGAGATCCGATACAAGTCTATATATATGTATACTTAAATAAGCGATAAATTATGCTAAATTACTGATAAGCGAGGGTAGCATTATAGTCAATTGGAGAGAACGACGAAATTCAAACGAGTGTTGCATAACAAATAATATTTCAGTTTAAAGATTGCACTCTGCATCGAAGATGTGTAGTTTACTTTGTAGTTTATTTACGTAAAAATTTTACTAAATTATTCTCGAAAGTTCTTTGAGGTGTAAATACATAAATCTTTAAATCATGCTGTGCTATACCACGTAAGGTTAATAATTATGAGATTATCATTCCATGTAATCGTTACCAATTATTTACAAATGGTATTTGGATGATACAAATATGCACACATATTAATATCACAAAATAACGTCTCGTTATCTCTGATTTTAATAAAAACTCGTCATACGTGGCTGTATGACGAGTATGACGCGTAAAGCGCGTGATGTATAATCATTATACCCTTGTTCAGCGGTATGTTAGGATGAAATCAAGCAATCAGCGTTCTTTTGCGTTATTCCGAACAGCGCTAATTGGTCGTTTCAATGACGCATTCTCTATTCCGCAGCTCTTTTCTGCACTGTGTGATTTCATCCTAGCCCTAACACACTTGCTGACGGGCCGGGTTTCAGACGCATGCGCGTCCAATATAGCTTCAATAATGTACCGGTCACTAGTAGTTGCGTTCGGCAATGCAAATCTGAGGCGTCGAAGTACTCTTTTTCTACAGTGCACGTGACATATGCTATAATATAAGAGCACTACGACGCCTCAGATTTGCATTATCGAACGCAGCTAATAAATAGATCATTAGTCGCTTAGGGTTGAAAATGTTGAAAATTTTAATATATTTCACATATTTTACATACAGTGTAATACAGGGTGATTTTAACATATATTTCGTCATCCATCATGAGCAGGTAGAGTGAATCGAACTGAGTCGAAAAGTCATCTACCATTCTGCAATTTTCGCAATAGTTAATAAGATATTAATTACCAAAAATTGCCAAATATTGATCTTGAATAATTTTTTACTCAAATACTATCAACTTTATAGAAAAGCTGCAAGAGACAAAAATCATTTATTTTCTTCATAAAGTTCTGAGAATTTTTTCAGAATTTTTTAATACCGTATTTTCTCATGTTGGTAAAAATAAGAAAATACAATACTAAAAAGTTGATAAAAAATTCTGAAAAAATTTTTAGAATTTTATGAGAAGAAAATAAATGATTTTTGTCTCTTGCAGCTTTTCTATAAAGTTGATAGTATTTGAATAAAAAATTATTCAAGACCAATATTTGGCAATTTTTAGTAATTAATATCTCGTTAACTATTGCGTAAACTGCAAAATGATACATGACTTTTCGATTCATTCTACCTGCTCATAATGGGTGACGAAATATGTTAAAATCACCCTGTATATAAATATATATAATATATTTCTATATATGTATACATATGTAAAATATGTAAAATATTGTATATTAAAATTTTCAATATCTCTCTCTCTCTCTCTCTTTGAAAAAATTTTACATAAGCGATAATTTTACTAATGATCTTATACATATAATTTATGTACATATATATCCAAAAAATAAGTTTAAAATACAATAAATAAAAAGAAATCTTTCTTGCTCGGTTTTCTATGTTTTATTTTTATTCACTTTTTCACTTTATCACTTTTTCACAAAAATTAGACCAATCTCTCGAGATTTCTCACACAATATTTCACCAAATGGACAATATACGTAATAGTTCTCCTTAGAACATACATTTTAGAAGGATCATACCGTATGTAACCAATCTCATACAGCACAGAAAGATTGCAGAAACATTGCAGAATGATTTCACTGAAACATTGCAATATTGCATGGTAGTTGCGAAATTCCAACATTGTCCGTTTTTTGTTATTGCAACAAAACGTTCCAACAATAGTGCAATGTAATGTATTTGGATAAATTTTTTACGAAGACTAAAATGAAAATTATTTCTATACATATATCTCGCTAACTTTAATTTTTTTACAAATCACATTTCTATTGATATATGTGCTTTTTAAAAGCAATTTTTTATGATAAAACCATAAAATATTCCAATAAATATAGAATTAATTCTGAAGGATAAATTTATTCGTGAGGATAAGGCATGTATATAGTATGTGTGCCCTGAACAAACTACAAATATTATCCACATTAATATAATAATACAGTCGTTTGGTAAGTTAATCATGAATTAAGTTAATCGCAGTGATTCTTTTTAATTCGAAACTACTCCAAGTCAATTGAAATCGATTAAAAAATGACGGTATGAAATTTATCAATAAAGTTCGGGCACTAGCACTGATTTATTCTTGCGTTCACATCAGGCATAAATACATCATCGATCATATAATTAATATTTCGATAAATCGTTTTCAGCAGTTTAATTGATTATATTGATATTCAAACTCGATATTATACAACTCGATATTTTGATTTCATATTTAAAATAAATATAAAACTGAGCTAATGAAATAGCCGTCAAATAATAGATCAATAAATTTTTTATATAAAATGAATTATATTAATTATTATATCATAAAAACGGCTGTTAAACTAAAAGACTGTACTACATAAATATTGTAAAAACTTATATATTTTTATATTATTATTTAATATCTGAAAAAATATAAATTTGTGATATTATGTTGAATTGTTATTATTGGGAGTACAAATTAGTTCGATCCATTTTTTTGTGTTCAAAAATGCATTTATTTTCAAAACAAAATGAATGAACAGATTAATTAAAGTATTGTCCATCGCTGGCTACTACTTTTTCTCATCTCTCAGGCAATTTTCGAATTCCATCTCGAAAAAATGACTCATTTTTGGCGATCCAATTTTGGAGCCAATTTTCGATTTCTGCGAAAGAAGTGAACCGGTGACTTGCCAAATCGTGCTGCATCCTTCGGAACAACCAGTAATCAGAAGGAGCAATGTCCGGAGAATACGGCGGGTGCGGTAAAACATCCCATTTGAACGTTCCCAAATATTTTTTTACGACTTTTGCGACATGAGGCCGAGCGTTGTCATGAAGAAAAATAACTTTATCATGTCTTTGCTCGTATTCCGGTCGTTTTTCTCGCAATGCACGGCTCAAACGAATCAATTGTAGCCGATACCGATCGCCCGTAATGGAATGGAGTCAGGTTTCAGCAGCTCATAGTAAACAACACTCTCTTGGTCCCATCAGATACAGAGCATGATCTTCGAATCATGAATGTTCGGCTTTGGTGTTGATGTTGAGGTCGATGGCAACGATTGACCGGGCTTAGCGTAGTATTTTTTCTTCTTGGGGTTGTCGTAGAATATCCACTTCTCACCTTCACACCTCCAGTCACAATCCGATGCAAAAAACCGTTTCTTTGTTGTCTTTGAATCAGCTGTTCGCAAGTGAAAAATCGCCTTTCAACGTCTCTCGGTTTCAGTTCATAAGGCACCCAATTTCCTTGTTTTTGAATTATTCCCATGGCTCTCAATCGTGCAGAAACGGCTTGTTGAGTTACTTCCAATGATTCTGCAAGCTCCTCTTGCGTTTGACTCTGATCTTCTTCGAGTAATGCCTCTAATTCTTTGTCTTCGAATTTTTTGGCTGTCCAAAGCGAGGTTTGTCTTCAACGCTGAAATCTCCATCCTTGAAACATCGAAACCATTCCCTACATGATTTATCAGTTGGAGCAGTATCACCATAAACTTTGACAAGCATTCGATGGGCTTGAGCTGCACTTTTCTTCCAATTACAGCAGAAAATTAGAACCTCCCGCAAATGCTGCTTGGTTAACACAAAATTCGACATTTCAAATACCGTAAAAATCAAGGTTTTTGTGAAACTCAAAGCGATATAAACTGAATATTATTAGCAGATGTCTAACCTCTCTGAAAACGCCAAAATTAGCTAAAATTCACTATAAACCATTCACAACAGCTGGAGCCATCTTTTGGAAAACGGACTGAACTAATTTGTACTCCCAATATTTTTTCTTTTAGAACAAGAAATAGATTATGAAGCGCTTATTTGTTTAGAAAAAAAAAGATTTACTAGCACTTTTATCTAAAGCAGGGCCTAGAGCAAAATTTTCTAAAAAACTTGAAGCTCATAAGCTCGCAGAGGTAAGCATAAAAATATTTATTAAATGATCTTATTTCCAAATGGTATATTGACGAGATTGCATTGTCAACAGTGTCAAAGTCAATTTTGTGTGCCTTCCAACAAGCAACACAGATAACACGATGTGATACAATGTATCATTATATCCTTGTTATTCGTCAATGTTATAAACAAGGATGAGATGATCACTGTGTTGTATCGCTTGTTGGAAGGCATACTTTATCTATCTATTTATCTTTTCTATCTTTAGAAATCAGATTATAATCAGATTTTAAATTTTATTTATTGTTCATTATGCATTGTAATGATATATATTAATATTTTGCTTTTTATTGATAATAATTATTAAATAATTTCTTTCATCATTTTTTTGTTTAACATTTTCTCGGACGGGATCGCGAACTGGCGTGATTAGCGCGGGTTATAATAATTTTCGGACTGCCCGAGACAATGAGTAACTGAGCGCGAACTCCACTGACGTGGACTGAATGGTATAAAATTCTGTACTGACGTGAACCGAGTGGTATAAAATTCTGTACTGACGTGAACCGAGTGGTATAAAATTCTGTACTGACTTGAACCGAGTGGTATAAAATTCTGTACTGACGCTCTGTACTTCCGCGGGACCTCTATTTATACCCCGAAAAAAGGGCGTTGTGCCCTTTGTCTAGGATGCAAAAGTTAGTTGTAATGTCACTCGGGATTTATGATTTTTATAACGTTCTATCTTGTTGATCTAAAGTACATAGAGTAGTTTCGAGAAGAAGAGAAAGTGATTTATGGTTTTTCTTAAAGAGCCAAGATTGCTTCGAGACGGATGACGAATTCTGTTATTCTCGCGGAAAATATGGCTAGATAAGCAGATGATTACCATGCTACCATTGTCAGTTGCGAGTCTGGTTTCAGATAATGCTCCTGTTGGAAGTTATTCTATGCGTTTACGATTTTTTAAGTGCGACATGGCGCCTGTTTTGTAAGATAAAATTGTTAGTCACTCTCGGATGACAAAGCCTAGATTTTTATTATTGCGTGACTTTGGTACATTTATAATGTCTTTGCAATCTTGTCTCTTTTCGGGCCTACATTAAGGTTATTATTCTTTCAGGGTTGACAGGGTTGATTGGCATTTACGAGTTTTCGCGGCGCCTGTCCGGTCCCTTTTTCAATTCTGTCAGTCCGTTATCAGAAGGCGCCGCTCGAGTCTCGTAGACGCCCACCATAGTCGCGGCAAAGAGAGAAAAGAGAAGAAAAAAAAAATCGTGGCGTCTGTAGGACGTAACAGCACTTTGATTGTCAGAATATAGGTGTAGTGTCCTTAACATACCGCGAAAAATCTATTGCTCCTCTAGTTCGACATGTTTTCTTTACTTAATACTATGGCACTTTGATTGTCAGATAGGGCCATATATTCAGCCTCCATAGTGGATAAGGTGACTGATTTTTGACACTTTGAGAACCACGTAATGGGTCCTCCTGTAAAAATTATAGTATTTCCCAAATGCGACCTTCTACTGATGATGCCGCCAGCCCAATCGGCGTCTACAAACGCTTTGATACTTTCTTGAGTTTTACGGAACGTTATACCGAAGTTTTTAGTTCGTTTTAAGTAACGTAATATGTGCTTGGCTGCTTGTCAAAGTTCTTTCCTCGGATTTGCATTAAAACTACTCAATAATCCAGCTGCAAAAGCTATATCTGGGCTAGAGGCATTGGATAGATAAATTAGGTTATCCACTAATTCACGATACGGTACGTGTGCTAAATTATCGCTTGTCGTTTCTTTATCTCCGCATGTAAGTTTAAACCAGGAATTAAAGGTATCGAACTTGTCTTACAGTTCAGCATAGAAAATCTTTCTAAAATCTCATTTATACTTTTCTTGCGAGATTTTAATCATGTTAGTGTGAATATCCTTTTCAATCCTTAATCCAAGGATCTCATTAACGCGTCCTAAATCTTTCGTTTCAAAAATTTGACTTTTTAATTCTGTTTTTACTTTTGTGATAGTGTCCAATGATTTTAAAAATATTAATAAGTCATTCACGTAAACGACAATAATTAGTTTTGTATTGTTTATTTCCCCATGAAAAATGCAAAGCTCTAATTCTGAACTCTGTAAGTTAATTTCGTTTAATTTATAGCGCAGTTTAGGGTACCATTCATGTCTTGATTGTTTTAATTCGTAAATTGGTCGCAAGAGCTTACAGACTTTCCGACTCTCTGATTCTATCCGAATTGGCGGTTGTGTCATATAATATAAATTTCATTAGATAAATCGCCTTGAACGTACGTAGTTATCAACTGGTGAATATGTAAGTCTTCCTCTATACTTAATGCAATCATTAACCGAATAATTTCTATTCTAGCGGGTGAGTAAATTTCATTATAGGCAATTCCATTACGTTGCTCGAAACCACATGCCACTAATCTTGTCTTATACCTATCTATTTTTCCATTTTGGTGTCGTTTTACATTGAAAACTCACTTACGAGATATTATGTGCATGTCAGAAGTTTCATCCACCAAAATCCAAATTTGCATTCGCTCAACGAGTTTATCTTATTTTTCATTGTTTCTAACCATTTTTCTTTTTCCTCACTATTTACCACTTCTTCTAACGAAGTTAGATTTTCAGTGGATAAACTCATGACAACTTTAGCTTCATAGTATTTTTTTAGGGCGTCCCGGTTTTCCTGTGCGGATTATTTTTGGTCTTTCACATCCGTGAACTCCTACATTTAGTGGTTCTGGTAATAAGTTATTATAGTTGGTAAATCTTTTGAATCTGTTTCTATATCCTCATTATCTGCAAAGGACATTTCTTTTAATACGTCGTTATTGTTCGAAGAACTACTTTCTGAACTTTCATTATTCGCGTCTTCATTTGCTATAACTGGGAAGTCAACAAATTCTTTCTCATCATGTTTTCTTCGTTTATTTTAACATCTCTACTTTTGAAAACTATTTGTGTCTCTTTTCCGAAGTCTATACGCTTTTAATTCAGCAGAATACCCGACTACAACTGTTTCAATGACCTTTGCATCTAATTTCGAGGTGGCTTTTTATTCAATACTATGCATTTAAACCAAATATTCATAAAAACTTTATATCTGGTTTCCTACCTGACCATAATTCTTCCGGTGCCGCCTAAAATTTTTATAAGACACCGATTTCTTAAAAACGCTACAGTATTCATCGCCTCTGCCCAAAATGATTTTGACAGATTTGCTTCTAATATCATTGTTTTTGTCATCTCCACTAATGTCCTATTCGCGCGCTCTGCAATTCCATTCTGTAGGATATATTCTATACGGATAGGTGCCTGCTTATTTTTTCTTTCTCTAAATGTTGTGAAAAATTATATGAAGTGTATTCTTTTGCATTATCTATTCGTAACTTAATTATTTTCCTACCCGTTTCTTTTTCTACTCTTAATTGATACTTTTTGAATGCACAAAGTATTTCGCTTTTAGATCTCAAGAAAATACGTCTATATGTCTCGTTTTATCATCTATAAATGTTGTAAAATACTTCACGCCGTCAAGAGAAGAAACCTGCAGGGGGCACAGATATTGGAATGGATTAGCTCTAATATATCTTCCGCGCGCGAATCTGATTGTGGAAATGGCAAACAATGTATTTTCGCTTTGTCACATTGCTTACATTGCATTGACCTAAATTTTTCCGATATATCTAAGCCCGCGTCTCAATCGCACAACAATTTCAAATCCTTGTAATTTAAATGTCCATACCGTTTGTGTCATATTTCTGCTTTCCGAGAATTTGCGATCTTTGCTTCATGCAAATGATCTTTCACGATGTACATTCTATCTCTCTTTGATGCTTTTATGACAATTGACCCCTTTTTGTCAAGAATACTAGCTATCAGTATCGAACTTGATTTTAAAGCCTTTATTCGTTATGGACGAAACCGATAGTAAATTTTCCCTCAAATTGGGTACATACAGAACATCGAGTAACTTAAGCGATTTAATTTTCTGTCGATTTCAATATTTAACGTTATTGTTCCCGTGCATATCGCTTTTACTATTTCCTTTCTCGCGGAATGTTACGTACGTTTTCTCCATATACACAGTGCGACAAATATGTTCCCGGACAGGGCCTGAAAATCATAATTGAAACAACAAATATGCATATTTTTTGGTTTTATTATTCAAAATATTCTCCTCTGGCTTCAATACACTTGTTACAGCGATTCAATAGCGATTCAAATGCATGTTCTAGCTCAGCGGAATTGCCTCTAGTGCCTGTGTAGAAGCTGATTGGATGGTCGGAATGTCATCAAAAAAGCGTCCTTTCAATTTCAATTTCAATTTTGGGAATAATGAGAAGTCGCAGGGGGCCAAATCAGGTGAATACGGTGGATGGTTTAACACGATTTCGAGCCATTGACGGACAATCAATGAAGTGTGACTCGGTGCATTATCATGCAACAAGGACCAATCTTCTGGATCACGATATTCGGGGCGAATACGATGAATTCTGCCCATCAATCGCTTTAAAACTTCGAGATAATATGCACCAGTAATTGTTTGGCCAGTTGGAACAAACTCTTTGTGGATAATACCTTTGCTATCAAAGAATGTGATGAGCATTGTCTTGATTTTTGATGGAACTTTTCGTACTTTTTTGCTTGTGGTGAATTTTTTGACTTCCATTCCGCACTTTGACGCTTAGTTTCTGGATCATATTGAAAGCACCATCCGTAACAATTGATTTTAGGAAGTTTGGATTATTTTCTGCGGCTGCAACGATGTCTCTGGAATAATTGATTCTCGCTGATTTTTGATCGCTTCTTAATGTGTGTGGAACAAACTTCGCACAAACCTTCGTTTTACCCAAATCTTCATGTAATATGTTTCGAATCGTTTCTCTACTGATATTTAAAGCCTCCTCCATCATTTTTAGTGATGCATTGCGATCGTTTGCAACAAAATCACGTACTTTTTCGATCATTTCGGGTGTTCGAACCAAAATTGGCCGTCCTGATTTTTTGTCATCTTCAAGGATCTCTCTGCCTTCCAAAAAACGCTTATGCCACTCAAAAACAGCTGTACGACCTAGACATTGACTGCCGTCTTACTGCATCAATCGAAATGTTTCTGATGCACTTTTACCAAGTTTTGCGTTAAATTTAATCACTGCTCTTTGTTCCATATTAAAATTTCTACCTCGACCAAAATCTTGTTTAACATGAACTGTCATATCTTCGTTATATGTCAACCAAAATGAATGAAACTTTGACAGATGATAGCAAAATGTTCAACCTTTAAAATGCATGTTTGAACGCACAGATGTCGCCACTGGTTGCTGAGATGTGGGAACATATTTGTCGCACTGTGTCCGGGAACATATTTGTCGCACTGTGTATGTAATACTACTATATTGCTAACGGCAATTAAGAGTTGCCGAAAACATCACGGTGCAGACGATCGCTTTTCACTTCCACAATTTGTGTACTTTCGCAATGCGCGTGTTCCCAACCTATTTTATCATATTTTATCACGTTTATTGTGTCCGACGTGTTCAATAGTGAAGTTGAATTTGTTATTTGACCTATATAAAAGTACTATACAAAAAGTAAAGTACAATCATATATTTTAGACTTGATATTTCTTTTAATTATATTTTTTAATATCTAACCTCTACAGTGCCATGAGTCCGCGTGCATACGTTCCCCGCATGCGCAAAGTACACGAATTGTGGAAGTCGATTTTCTATCTCACTCTCTAGGCACACACACCCCACTCTCAAAAAGAGGCTGCGTTAGCAATATGGTAGTATTACGTATATGGTTCTCTCTTATACTGTCACTCGCGTGTGTTACACATATGAGCAGTGGCACCACTGTCAAGATACCACTCGTTGATGCTACTTGGCTTGCAAGCAACGCAACCGTAGTCGCATCTTCTTCTTCAATCGTTGCAAATAGCGCTACTGTCGTTTCGTCTTTTTCTTCCTGCGCTTTCTCGCCTGGTTATCTTTCCCGCTATCTTTCTTCTTCCGGCAGTCCATCGCTCGGTGTCCAAATTTGTCACAATAAAAACATTTTCCATTGAATCTCTGGGGAACAGACTTCTCTTTTTTCGTATCCTTACCACCGTTGTGATTTTTAATGAATGGTCTTTTTCCTTTATATCTGCGGTCAGGATTTTGACACGTACCTCGTAATATTAACGCTCTTGTACCGTCGACGCTATGTTGGTTGTCTCCGTTTTTTCTTCTCGCTTCTTCTTCCAGCAATTTTCCCTTGATAAAGTCAATTCCAGGGATCTGGTCTTTTGACTCAATCGCGATACAAAAATTTTCGAACGCATCTGGCAGTCTATTAAGCAGCATTATTGTTTTTAATTCTTTCGGAATTTCGATATCCATGTCTTCTAGCAGATTTACCTTGTTTTGGAAGTCATTGATGTATTGCATCTCCGCTTTCCTTCGAGTTGTATAACTGCCGATAGAATAGCTTTCTTTACGGAACCTTGAGAGCTATCAACTCGAACTAATTCTTCCCATGCTTTCTTCGATGTCATACGCCGAATGTGACTTAACTCATTTTTCGAGACACTATGATAAGTGCGAGAGTTTTTTCGTCCTTTATTTTCCACTGTATCGCTACACTTGCATCTTCGAGTCTTTCTATGCTACTATCGATATATCGTTAAAAATTAAGCTTTTCATCTGCATTCGACTCGTAATTTTCTTTCACTAATTTTTCCACGTAGTGGTTGTTGGCTAGATGCATGATGAATCTATTCACTTGTGAATTTCTTTACATGTGTACTCGTGAACCTTTCTAGCGCTCCTAACTTGTTTGCCCAGCAAACGAGAATGAATTAAAATAGATTGAAATTTTTTTCTATCCGAATACATATTTTAAATAGCGAATACTTTTTTCTGGATTTATAATAATTGGATTCAATTAGATTCAATTAAATTTAGTTGGATGCAATTGGATTGGAAAACTGCATTTCCTATTCAAAATTTTGAATTGAACAGTATTTACCATTGTGTTTGTGTGCACAGAAAAAGCTAATATAATATTATTTTTAGATTGAAAGGCATAGAGATATGTTCCATGCAATTCCTATAAACGAATAAAAATGCATTCAGAATTGAAAAGCATTTATTTTAACATTCGTGAATCAATACTTCCATGTGTTTTTGATTCTGTCATTGATAGTATAAAAAAAAATGAATTTCAGGAGATAATCATTCTCATTTAGTGTATTAATTCAATTCAAAATTTTAAATATAAAATGCAGTTTTTCAATCCAATTGCATCCAATTGAATCTAATTGAATCTAAATCCAATTAGGTGTACAACTTTGCTTCCGCCGTTTTTTTCCGAAATTCGAGGCTTTATTGTAAAAAACTGGTATACATTTATGATTCAAAGTATTGTCCATCGCTGGCCACTACTTTCTCCCATCTTTCGGGCAGCGTACAAATCCCGTGTCGAAAAAACTGGTCATCTTTTGAGACGATCCACGAATCGATCCAATTTTTTACTTCTTCATAAGACCGGAAGTGCTGGTCAGCCAGGCCGTGTGCCATTGATCGAAACAAGTGATAGTCACAGGGAGCAACGTCTGGAGAATACGGCGGGTGGGGTAAGACTTCCCATTTCAAAGTTTCCAAGTATGTCTTGACCACTTTCGCAACATAGGGTCGAGCATTGTCATGCTGCAAAATCACTTTATCGTGTCTCTCATTGTATTGCGGCCGTTTGTCTTTCAATGCTCGGCATCAATTGCGTTCGATACTGATCGCCTGTGATTGTTTCAATCGGTTTCAACAGCTCATAATACACTATGCCGAGCTGGTCCCACTAAATACAGAGCATGACCTTGGAGCCGTGAATATTCGGTTTGGCCGTCGACGTAGAAGCATGACCGGGAACTCCCCATGATTTTCTGCGCTTGGGATTATCGTAATGAACCCATTTTTCGTCCCTAGTCACATTGCGATGCAGAAATCTCTTCCGTCTTTGCCTTTCAAGCAGCTGTTCACAAGCAAACAAACGTCGTTCAACATCTCTCGGCTTCAACTCGTACGGCACCCAATTTCCTTGCTTCTGAATCATTCCCA
The DNA here is from genome assembly GCA_017607545.1 of Acromyrmex charruanus. Taxonomy (NCBI): domain Eukaryota; kingdom Metazoa; phylum Arthropoda; class Insecta; order Hymenoptera; family Formicidae; genus Acromyrmex; species Acromyrmex charruanus. Next base: position 453,312 of record JAANIC010004495.1, read on the forward strand.
TGACTTTGAGGCGTTTTGAAATGGCTTGTTGAGTCACTCCCAATGATCGTGCCAATTCTTCTTGATTTTGACACGAGTCTTGATCAAGTAATGCCTCCAATTCTGC
>JAANIC010004495.1:466410-480951 GCA_017607545.1 Acromyrmex charruanus
ACGGTTTGCATAATGAAAATAAATATTTTCTGATATACTATATATTAAAATAAAATATAATTGACAAACAATTATATTTGTAGTGTATACAATTTATATAATATTTATCAGAATTATTATAATATACATACATCGATAAATATACATACATCTATGATAGATTTCTCTTTAACGTTATGAAAAATTGGAATATCTGGATCTGGATATGTAAAGTTTAATGGAATGTTCAATCATTTTTAAAAAATACAAAGTGTTTTCTAAAGATTGTAAAATACAGAATTTTGCAAATCTTACAAAATTCATATACATTTTTGTAAATTGAAAGAATATTAATATGTTCAAACATTTTATAAACTAAATAATCTCAACTGTTATAGACACTTTATAATATTATAGAACGTGCATGTATATAATTATATGTATCTGGCGAGAGCCATGAAAAAAAGATACTTTAATATACCCGCTGATAACAGCCATGGTCCATTTAAGAACTTTGTCCGTGCATCATCAGATTTGGAAACGTTACAACGTTTCTCAATACTTGACGCTTTAACGCTGCGTAAATGCGTGTGTTTTATTTGTGTTGTTATTATTATTATTATTATTATTATTATTATTATTATTATTAGGCGGAGCCTAGTTATACATCTAATAATATCTGAATCTAAAGTCCTTTTCTCGATTGATTTAAACTTTAATCAATGAAGTTTGTATTATATATACTCTTATGTTCATGTTCCAATTTTCTTTCGAGTTCGTTTTTGCAGTCTTTAATCGATCACGTGTATACCTTTTTTTGCAGCTATGGGCAATTTTTCTCCTTGAAAGAACGGATTTTCTTCCTGAAAGAGTATTAATACTTTTAATTTCATTATTTTATACGATTTAATTTTATTCATAAGTTCAAATGTTCTTTTTCTTTGAAAAAAGGGTAAAATGTGGATTAATTCTTGTAATTTTAATTGTTAAAAAATTTTATAAACCATACATATTTTGTACGATGCCTATATATATATTTCAATTACCTGAAACTGTTCGATAATTTGATTGAGATCGGAATTCGAAATATGCATGTTCGATAAACTGTTACTGTTTCCAGAATCGTTGGAGCATTCTAACATATGTTCTGTGTCGCACATACAGTCCTGAGCGCTTTGATAGTCGCGGCTAAACGCTGCCGTGTTTTCGAAATTGGTGAGGCAATTATTTTCACCTGTAAAAGTAGGAATAAATTTTAAATCATACGTCAAATATATAAAATTATTGTTTTCAAATTAAAAAAGATGTTTGATGATTAAAAATAAAAAGTACATCTATTCTTGACACGTTTGTTACCATAAGTAAGATCATTTGAATATTGTTATTAGGGCTCCTACAAAAGGAAACAGAAGGAAACTCGCTCGTCTGTAGGAGCTCTTAAAGGTAAAGGAAAAAATACTTGAACAAATCCGAAGAGTAAGATAGATTATATATAAATATAGAGTAAGATAGATATATATATATATGTATATATAAAAGAAATTTTTTTTGTAACGACTCTATTATTTCTTAATTAGATTATATTGTTGAATTTTATTTACTCACTCGTGTATCCAACTGGACAAGGATTCGGAGGAGTACAGTAAGCCGGTAAAGGATTTTCCGTCTTCTCGTCCTTGATTCCTTTCAAACTAAATTGAATTCTATGTCTATTATAGCCCTTGTCGTTATTATTTTTATTATTATCGAACCGTTGGTGACTCCAGAGCGTACTGTGCTGCAAATACTCCTGATCTCGTATACTTGGATTCGGGTTCAAAGTGTCCATGTTATCATAATCGGCCGGCAATTCTATGGGCAATTCCTTGGCTTTCTCCTCCTGATATTCCAAGTACGAATCGGGCGCACTCACAAATTCATTTCCCACTTGATCGATCAATTCTTGCAAAAAATTGTCGGTCCATAAATCCTCCTCCTGGATACATCCAAATAGTGGATTACATACTCTTTTGACATCCTGCAAAAAATGGATGAATTAAAAAAAAAATAAGCAGGAATTTACTTCGCGATGTTACGTACTATCTTCGAAATCAACGATTGTCTTTGAAATTACTCAATTCTTTCCTACACGTTTATTTTTTTCCATTTGTATTTATTTGTTTCAATTCCTATGAGGAATAAACAATACATTATAAATCGAGAAAAAGTTTTTTTCAAAAAATTAGTTGCATTTTCTTCTAATTCGGCATTAAGATACATATATAAGATATGACATGATCTTTATGTCTCTGATGTGTATATGTACCAGGATTTGAAGAAGAAAAAGAATTTTCAGAAACTTTTAAATCAATTCCTGATTTCGAAGATTAAATATTCCATTTCGCAGAAGAAAATTCCTCTCGATTCATTTTAATTCATCTATTTTTTGCACTGGTAAATCTGTGGATTTTCATAATTACCTTCATTAAAGGCAAATAAATATTCGACCGTGCAGCAACAGCAATCAAAAGGAGTAGAATGCAGTAGAGCATGATAATCAATGCGTGCATCTGCAGAATAGCATAAAAGGTTTTTTTTTTACAATTTGTCATTTATTTTTTCGCTACAACATCCTAGTAAGCAAATATTAGCAGTCTTTTAGCAGTTTGCCTATATAGTAGATACAAGATACAAGCGAAATAGTGTGGCAGATTGACATCAGCTACGTCCATAAGCTCGTATTCTGCCAACAGAATCTGTCGTCATAATTTTATTGCAAATTGGCTTAGAAACTAATAGAATCCAAGCAGAATTTATTGCCATTTTGTAATTATTATTTAAATAATATCTTCCATGTTTAAATAATTACGAAATGACAAATTTTATTCAATATCTGCTGATAGATCCTATCTTATTTTGTTAGCAAATTTCTGTCGACACTCTGATGACAAAATTTTTTGACAAAAAACAAATACTTAACAACATCTCTATTGTTGACAGATTTGTCTATGTGAGATACCGATCATAATTTGATAATCCTCTAAAAAATTTATTAATCTTATCATCTTGTATAAAGAAAGAGTTATTATAATATACATCAATATAGTATAACAATATAATTAAAACAATATAGCTCTTTTTTAAAATATAATTAAACGAATTCTCATAAAAATTTTCATAATTTAGATTTTCTTAGAGCGCATTTGCGAATACGTTCGTTTAACTGTTTAAATGTTTTAAAAAGCAGTATAAAAGGAATATTTCAATTTTTCGCGAGTATAACGTGTAACTCACCATAATCAGCGACAAATGGTACGCTACGGAGAAAATCGACGAATAGATCGAATATAGACCGAATAGATCCTCGAGAAGAGGTATCACACACCTGCAGTTTTTCGCTGCACACACGCTTTTCCTCTCCTCGTCGTCGTCATCGACGGCCGCGATCGCCGTCGTTGTCGCAACGAGCGCCGTTCGTGGTCTCGGCGAGTACCAGAGTATTGATTTCCACCTTTTTCCATTATTTCACCCTTTATGATCCTGTCCCGACAACGTGCCCGTCGCCCACCATCCTCGCCGTTCAACCCACATTCGTAAAATCGAGCCACTATTAAAGGTCATTCGACGGAGCTGCCATGCCGTTACCAATATGCCGTGACTAATATAGTTGAGAATCTGGGGGAATCTTTTCGGTAAATAGATAAATGTAGATTTTCGATGTTTTCAACTATACCGTAACGCGTATTGTTGTATTAAATCTTACTTAAAAAAAAAATAAGTTAGAAAAAATTGAACATAATAGTTTCATCGTTTCATCGTTTCATATTAAGTTAAACATCATTATCAATGAATTAATCAACAATTACATATACAATCTCTTTAAAATCTGTAATTATTCCAAAATATTTAAATTTTGACATCGTTTAATAATTTAATTAAATTTTTTAAATATAAATTTAACGGGTATAAAGATCATTCTTAGCAATTAATGTGCTAATTCCATTGACTGCATATTCTTTCATCATTTTCTCTTATTAATACTCGTAGATATTATTCGATATTATAGTATTGTTTGAATTTTTACACGCACTTTAAAAACGCATTTAATCTCACAATTTATACAATGATCTTCGTAATTTTTCTTAACACTGAATTATTCAATTACTTTAGATAACTGTATATCGGTTATTTGCTTATCTAAATTGCATTCATAAGCAACGGTTGCCTGTAAATGTGATTTGTGTGCAGGACACGTCGTTTGGATAACGATATTAAAGCCAGCTCGTATATCTCAAAGTCCTGTCGAGAGGCTATAAAGTATCTAAAGTACGAGGTCATTTTGTTTCGCGAACATGAAGCTCGAGAGTTAACATCATAAAAATGTAATTTCTTTTTGCTATAACGCCCTCCAAGACATGAATAATTTTATTTCCCTGACTACATTGCACGTTTTCACACATATACACACGTTTCAATTAATCATTACAGTATTATTACTCAAAGTAAAAAATTGTTATATTAAAATGTATTTAAATGAAAATAATAAAATTGGAAATATAAATAATTAAGTTTACGAAAAATTATTTATAGATTTTCTACATTTTAGAATTATTATACTTCTTTTTCCTACAATCTATCGTTTTGTGACGTAAAAGTAATCTGCGCATAAAATCGACGGAAATAAAAAAATCCAAATTTGATAAAAGCTCGATAAAGTAGCATAGTGGTGGTTGTTTGTCAAGCCGGTACTTTCATTAAGCGTACCAGTTACAGGAGGGTTAAAATAGAAAGTGTAGTGGCGTAGGGATGAAAGATCAAAAGATTCTTCCCCCTTGTTATGATCGTATATAAACCATCCATTAGTTGTTGTCGTGCATTGCGTTTCAGCAACTCAATTTACAGAATCAAATTCTCGTTTCGTCTTCATCTCACCACGCCAAGATTGATTATCATTTATCACATTAAGGACTCGTAACATTTTTAAATTGTTTGTTGTTTTTTGTAATACTGTTTTAGATATTTTAATAATATCACTATTTAAAACTTACAAAAAGAAGAGCATAAAACCACAGCACAAGATATTGTTTGTGAAAGAATAGTTGAAGAATATCACTATTCTTTATAATATGCAATTATCTATAAAATGATGATCTTTTGAAACGTGAAAAGATATACAGAAAGTCAATTATTTTATCTATTTATATTGATTGAAAATTTTTCCTTTGTATAAAATTATTTAAAAAATGGCAAGTTCAAATAATTTTTTATCTGCTATATGTATACATAAGAAGCATTTTGCTCATCCTCTATTATATATTTATTTAATAATTAAAAGCAAAATCCTTTTCAATTGTCCTGAACAAAATGTTGGCAGTTGAATTTTTTCGCTGTAAAAAAGATTGTAAAAAAGATTTTTTCAAGTTTATGTTAGTTTATATGTAATGTAATAAATACTATTTAGAAGCAGTGAGCAAATATATCGCAACAATTTATTCGATACGTTCCCAAGGGAAGGAGTATTAGAACATTCTTGAAGCTTGTAGTGATTTTCCAGCTCAGCATCCATCCGGCTTGTCTTATAATTCCCCGTTCGAATAAAAGTCCTTGTGTCTGTAGTCGGTTTTCGATGCCAAAGATTCCTTTGCGCTTAAACTAGATTACATCCACATTAAACAGCATTCGACGTAGACCAGAGAATGCCCCGACCATCATTAGACAAATTGAATCTATTTCTTTTTATGTATGATATAACGCTGTTCTATGTATTACATACAAATTGATAATGTAATTGGAAATAGAATTATGTCAAATGATCAAACATGTTTATTGTTGGCACGATATTTTATACTTACGATCAATCAATGAAGATTCCTATATCCATTATGCTTTTTGATATTCTTTCGATACAGAGATATTGCACGATGTGTTTAGATTTCTCGATATATTAATTCCGATATTATTTATCATGGGATAAAAATGTTGCTTGAAATAATCGCGATAGTAAATTGATGTAATTTTACGTATCCTGAGTGAGAATTATAGCAGCATCACATGAATTAATTTGTTACTATTATATTCACACTAATTTTTAAAATTAACGCAATTAATAATATAATCAGAGTGTAACATTATTGTACGAAGCATCTTCATATATGAAAGAACACGTTTATATAATTATATCATACGACGGTTGAATTTAATGTCAGCTATATGTAACTCTGCGTTTTAAGAATATTGTGAATTTACTGAAGATGGCCAGATTGTGGCCGAAAGGTCTAATGTTTTAATTAATGTAATGATAATTAAATATCACAAACTATAACTTGTGCGGTGGTTTTTTATGCTCTTCTTTTTATACGTTTTGTAATCAGAGTGATGGCTGAAAAAGATGTGTGGGATAAATCATAATTGCTGTTTTAAGAAATGAATTTAGAGAAATTACAATTTTACGATATTGTTTACGTCGTTAACGGAATCGTACGTCTAATTAAGCTGATAAAAAAATGTATTTTTAAACGACTGATTGTTTATAATTACATAAATTGAATAAATGAATGAAATTGTCAGTCGCATTAAGAGCCGTATAGATAAAAATACTATTTTTATATAAATAAATAAATGAAATAAGTAAAAAGATAGATGTGTAAAAAATATATTAATATTTAAATATTGTATTAATAATTAAGTGCTGTTATAATAAAATTTGATATCGCCAATTTTGTCGAACGGAAGGGATGAATGTTCCAGGATATATCTGAGGGATTTCTCTCTCTCTCTCTCTCTCTCTCTCTCTCTGTCGGCAGTAGAGGCGGTGTGCTGCGTGCGTAGTCAGCGTGGAGCTGTTACGCTGAGTGTCTCGGCGCGGCGTCACAAGTATTGATCTTCGTAGAGAGCCACTACGTGAATGGGTTATAGCTGTCTCGTACTATTCCGTAAATTTTCGTACAATTCTCTCTTCGTCACACACGTTCACCATCTCCTCGTGATCTCGATTTCCCTCTTAGCCGAAAGCTTTCTGTATTTCGCTGCTCTCGTCACGGCACGATATCCATCCCCGCGTGTTACTTTGCTACGGTATCATGCATAACGCAGACACTGTACTTATATTTGTCGTACAGTATATTACAGATATTGGTTTCTTGCGTGTAAGCTTGCGTGTAAAAGTACAAGTAACTCTTTTTTATTTTACGTAAAAAAAGTAAAGTAGTACTAAAGAGTAATACAGGCGCATTTTGATAAAGAATACGATTTTGCTCATCTGAAAAGATAACATTTTTCTTCTTGTCAAAAAAGAAGTGTGTTCGCGCGACAGGATATAAAATTAACTTTGTAATTATTACAAAAAAGAAAAGAGATTTTCTAACTTCTTATAAGGAATAAAGATTTTCTACTTCTTAATGTAAATCGCGGAAAAATTTCAACTTTCCAGTAATGTCTTTATTTTCAAAATCAGATTCTAGATTTTCTAATTATTTTAGAGAGTTACAGTTTGTCTGTAATAATATTTCAATTAAGCAATAAATATATTACTTGATGCATTTTTACATAATTTTTTCTTGCTCTTTACGCATCCGTCTAAAAGTATTATATGTATCATTTTTAATATAATGCATTAACATATCTAACGAGTCCTACATTTTGTCGTCGCAATGGCAATGGAGATGATAAAGTTAAGTAGTTTAAATGAAAGCAGTATATAATAAATTGTTCTCGTATAATATTGCGTTGCTAGTAGTGTTAGTATAATTGCACATTTATAAGCATATCTACAAGCCGGCATCATTATATGGTATTAATAAATACCAAATACCTTGCTTATTATACAAGAAAGAATATATATAGTCATATTTTTATGTAGGTAAAGCTGTGAATATAGGAAATACAGTTAATTGATTTAATCTTTAATTGCATCTATCTTCAAGAAGAAAATTAACATTGACTGTGCATTTCTAGGTTGTATACGTTGTTAAATATCATTAAATATTTGGAATGTTTATTCAAAGAATGATGTATAGATTGTTTGATACGCATATCAAATTGTTATATATTTTTTAAATATATTTAAGTTGTATTTTTATCTGTTTCTTTCTTTTTCTTTTTTTTTACTAATTAATTTTATTATGACAAAAAATCAATTATGTACGTCTAGGAATGAACAGGCATTACCGGTAATAAAAGACATATGTTATACATTTCCTTATTTCCTGAATTATTTAATTTAATATTCAATAAATGGTACAACAAAATATAAAGTGCAATTTTATTTGTACGTAAAATTATAAAAGAATAATTTTTTGCTACATTATACAAGTAAAAGGATTTATCATTTAAAAAAATATAGTTGATTTCTTCATAACGTCCAGTCTATATTTTAGACAAAACCATGTGATTGTGTGAGCCAAGATATAGTACTCGATTTAAAGAAATATGATCCCTATTTTGACAAGATTCGAGCACTTTTTGTGCCTAGTCTGGAATATAGATTCCAGTCTTTGTTGGAGGAGTTCGTGTATAACACAAATTCTCGATGGGCTAAGCAGTTTCCGTGTTTCAAGAAATTCGTCGACATGATAATTATGTGGAAGGATTTCCTGAATAGAGTCGTTGAATATGATATCAGCACGATGGAAGAAATTATGAAAAATACTATCAAATGCATGATAAAGGATGATTTGATCACCTGTTTTCTGGATTCTGTCATTTTGCATCATAGATTGAAAAAAGTTTGCCGGGAGTTAGATACATTGGGCATCGAAGACAATATTTTAAAAAACTGGAATGTGTGGAACTTTATCAACGAGCAAGACTATTTAGATTGCAATTGCTTCATGTATGTTATTATGTATATGTATATGAAACAAAATATTTTTTCACTAAAAATGGAATATTTCAAGTATCGATTGAATGAAATTTATCAAATTAACATGTCTTAACTTTAATAAAATATCATTTCTTCATTAATGTTTATTGAAGATGGTTTACTTATCGATTATCACTTAAAATTACACCAAATTTTATTTATTAGGAATTCCAATACTACTATTTCAATGGATTGTAACATGAATTTAAGTACAGTACCTTACAATACAAAACGATTAACCAAGTGTAAACAAATTGTCAAACCATTAACAAAAAAGATTTGTGATAGAAGTACCAAACACACACAATCAACGACATCAAAATATCGAAAACATCGGATACTTGCTCTAAATCAAAATTGTCTGCAACATAAAAAAGATAATTCCAATTATTATTCTACTTGCGTTGCAATTGGATCAACTAGGCAAAATGATTATAGTACTGATAAAATAAATAAATCTTTTAATGAGAAATCGTGCAATATCGAATCAAAGAAGATACGGAATGACTTGAAATTGAAGATAATTATTCATAAAGTACAAATAGAAGATCATGAATATTCGACGTTCTCGAGCATTAATATCACTCGCTTACCTTTGCCTTGTAAATCGAGCAATTTAATTAGACGAATTTTTGAAGCTAATCCATCTTTAACCGAATCTTGCTTGATAGTGATGAAGCGAAAGTTCGAAGATAGCATGTGTAATGTTTGCTCGTGTCTCAATAGTGTTATAGAAAAATTAAATATCAAGTTGATGAAAACGCTATGTCTTAATTGCGAAATATATTCTGAATATATCAGTTTCAAGTTAAAAGCCTCCAATATAAAAAAACATCTTTTCGTTGCGAGAGTAGCGATTTGTCAGAATGTCCATAAATGTATGATTCAAGAAGATTTCTCTAGTTTGTCCTCAAAGTCAAGTACTGAACTTAACAAATTAAAATGTTTTACACAATGTAAAGATAATTGTACGAATTTCAATGGTGCACATGTCGATACACACGAAAAAGCTGAAAAACTCGACACATGCTATTCACAATCAGATGAAGCAGATCGAAATTTTATAAATAACGTAGTGATAGATATAGCGCAAATCAAAAGAGAAAATAATAATGAGAATAGTTCGAGATATGTTGAAAATTGTGTAAACTTCTCTTGTAATGATACTTGCAAAGATAATGTTGAAGAAATATGTAATATGACGTCATGCGTTGATAATTCTGTTGAAAGAAATCGAGAATGCTGCACAATTTTAAATTCAATGGATATCAATTATGACGATGATGTAAAAAAGTGTAGAAAAGAGGTTCTCGAATCGAATAATTTAATTGTAAGGAATGGTATATCCACGCAATTAGTAAATAATGCAAATTGCACATGTTCATTACATGAAAACTTTAGAGAGACAAACAATGAAATTGAAGATATTTTTAGTAACAAAGATTTAGATAGTTTCTCGCAGACCGCAGGCACTAACGAATGCGATTGTTTATCGAATAAAAAATCAAATTTAGAAAACGAAATTTGTAACAATTATAATGAATGCGGTAATATATTATTTATACAAAATTCTGAACATAATAATGCAAATTGTACATGTATATCATACGAAAATTTTATCGAAACAAACAATGAAATTAAAGATACTTTTAATAAAAGAAAAACAAACAAAGATTTGGACAATTTTTCGCAAATCACAGGCATCAACGAATGCGATTGTTTGTCGAACGAAGAATCGAATTCAAAAATCGAATTGGAAAATAAAATTTGTACAAATACTAATAGATGTAGTATTACATCATTCGTACAAAATTCAGAGTGTGATAAACAATTAGTAGAATTAAACTGTAATCGTTTCTCGAACAATATTAATAGAATCGATAAACACTTCGATACACAAGAAAATGATAGCTTATTAAATTCGGCAAAAGCAGAAATTGAATGTAACTCATGTTGTTCTTGTCGAGGCAATGATTTTATAGATATCACCGATAATATTTTAAGAAAAAATATTTGTGCTTTTGATACATCTCAGAATAATTTTGATGCAGTAACAGCTCGAAGTACGGACTATTCCAAGATAGTGCAAGTATCATCCAGCAACAATTCGCTAACAATTTCGATTCAAATGCCTCGATCAAAGATATTATCGAAAGAAATCAATGTAGATACATTTTATCCACGAACAGTTTGGTTGACATCTGAAAATGATAAAAATATATCTATCAAGGAAACAAGCGATGGATGCAGTGAAATATCAAATCTTTCTACGCACACTTTAATTGTTTCCAAAAGAAGAAATCAATTTTTTCCTGATATAAATAAGGAAATGTTAGATGGAACGCAAAATTTTGTTACATCATCAGAAAGATTTTCCGTGTCGAAAGGAAAATTCCGATCCAATGGAGATTCAAGAAGTTCCGATATCTCGACAGGAGAATATCTACGTTCGAAAAATCATTCGACATCCAATGCATCGCTATATTGTCGTTCGATCGTAACGACAAGTGAATTTGCGAGGAGCGATAGGCGAGATAAATTCCAAAAATCAATGCTTCGCGGACGCAGATGCGTGACATCAGCGAACGGTATTCATAACAAAACTTCGACAACGATCAAACACAGAACAGCATCTCGTAGATACCCAAATAATTATTCTGGGGAAATACGACCACAAATGGTCGCGAAGTTTCGCAATTCTATCGACAAATCTATCGATAGAATAAAGCGTTTGATTCGTGAAAAGCTGAGAAGAAAATCGTTTAACAATAAAATAAATAATAATAATAAAATGGCTAAAACTAAAGAATCTTCTGAAGATACTAGAAAGAAAGAGACAAGTGACAAATGTGTAAGACAGGTATATTTTTAAATAGAAATATTTTATTTATTGATATTAATGTGTTTGAATTCAATATTTTTTAATTTTGACTTTGGAAATTAAAAATCTACAACTATATATAATTTTTAAAATGAACTTTTCTTCAATTTATTATCTATTCTTTGTAGGGTTACCACATAACTTCATGCTCAACTTATGATTGCTGCAAGCGAAGCTATACCACATCTTCTTGTAAATCTTCAAATGTGCCTTTATCAATCAGTAGGACAAAGGAAAAAAAAAGGTGTGAAGAAAACGTAAAGTTTTATGACCACAGATTGAAAAATGATAACAATAAGGCCTCATTAAGCTTTCGTTCGATTAAACCTTCTCTGCAGTGGTCTTACGATTTGTTAACTTCTACAACTGAAAACATAGAAAAGCAAAAATTAAATAGAAATAATCAAATACAAAAAGGATATGACCAAAAGGAAAAAATTGACAACATTATGAATTATATCAGAAATTCTCATCAATATGACTCGAAAAATTCGGAAACAAGTATAACAATGTCTTTGCGATCGACCAAAGCGTTTCTTACGGAGAGTGATTCGAAATATTTTGGACATGCCACATATAACACATATAAACATCAAGAAAAGACATATGATGATAAGCGAATTTGTAAACAAATGCATAACCAAGATCATCAGATGCAGTACAAGAATGAACAATGCAGAACCAGAAATAAATATCGAGATATACCAATTAAATATTCTAACGTCAATAGCAATGAATCTTTTAAAACATTGTTATCACATTCTTGGAGGAAAAATGCTAGAAATACACATAAACGACTTTACAATATGTCAGAACTAAACAAAGTAAAGAGATTTGCATGTTCATGTTCAAGAAAGAATAAACAAATATTGAAGAAAGATATATCCGATCATTCCAATGATAGTTTACGATCTAACGCTAATCTACGCAAGAGACATGCCTTCGCGATTTTAACTGATGCCTGCAATGATTACATAGACGACCTCGATTTAAACTTCAAGTTCAGATTGTTGCGATATGTAGAATTATGCAAAAGCATCAAACGTTCATTGATAAGAACATTACAATCAGATAATATTTATGAAATTAGCACGGTATAATTTCTGGTAGCGATTTGTGAAAGTTTGATGTATGTATTATGATGTTGTTTCATATTGATATCGCGAAACACTATAAAATAATAGCGTTAATATCTCACATAATAACATTTTTAATGTTGATAGCTCTTTAATCATAATAATAACATCCTTAAAGTTATTGGAATTTTTTTTGTTTAACGTTGTTTTCTATAAATTTATTTTTATATAAATTGAAAATTATAATAACACTTGAGATACTAAATGTATTAAATATATTAATGTATACGCTAAAACAAAAGTATTTATATATTGTAACAATTACAAAATACAAAAAAACTGTCTTATGTCACTATATGACAAATTCGTTTTACATGACTTGTATCTTAAACATGGCAATGATATAAATGGTGAGAGATATATTGCTCAATATTTTAAATAAAAATTTTGCATTATTGATTATTTTGTAAATTTTAAAAAGAATTAAAATACATTAAGAACGTTAAAATCAACGTTTTTACCTCGTGAAAAAATTTAGAAAGTTTTTACTTAGTAAAATCACCACGATAAACTTGCCGACAAATCTATTCCCTTTTATGGATTAAGTGTTCTCACAGACGTTTGTTGATATGTCAGAAGAATAGTGAAATCCAAGTTATTTAGGGCGTCCGACTTCGAAGAGAAGATAAAGTATACCCCAACCATTGAGAACAGCAGCATCCATTCCTCTGGGCAGATCGATATTTCCTGGCAACCACCGCACCGGAAAGGGTCTCTACCCTCGATTGCTCTGTTTGTAACAATGCAAGTTGGCTACCGAATCTGAAGGAAAAATTTTCGATATATTTATTTCTTAATCGTTAACATATTATCATAAACAATTTGATTAAAAGTAATTGAAATCTTAGATATAGTGAAACGTATCTTAATGTCTGTTTATGCTGACAAAATTTCGAGAGTTTCGTTATTTATATCAATCAGTTATGATATGACTATCAACTTTAACAAAGAAATTGTATTGCTATTTAAATAAAACAATTTTTAAACTTTATTTGCAACTTTAGATAACACAATGAATTAAAGAGATAAGGAATATGTCGCAAAAACTCCAATTTCATTATATGTAATTGTAATATTTAATTAGTAAGAAAATCTTTATCTTCAATCGTTGTAATTCAAAAATTTAACGATAAAGTTAAATCTACATTGGCTAAAGAAATGAAAATTAAAATTATAAACTTTCCAAATGTTAGTTGTTTTAATACAGTTAAATTAAAAAAAAAAATCATCTTTTCACGTAATTTTCTATAAACTTTAAAAAATTATAGACATGTATTTTAAGCTTTTAAAATAAACAAGAAAATTTATTAATATCTAATAAAAATATTGCAACTCTGTATAAGAATTTATCCTTTTACATCTTAAAAAAATCAATTGAAAAAACTAATCACTTTACTGAAATACTTGCCCTTTAAGAGAACGATTCCCTAAATAACATAACGAAATCTCAGCATACCGATAACGCGTATGTTAATACATCCGGTTAATCAATCTTAACGCCGTTACGATCATTTCTTTTCTGTGCGTGCCGTTTTGTGTTGCAAAACTTTCGGCCGGGGTGCATGGGAAGCTCCGCCTGGGGTCGATCTAAAGGGGGTTGCAACCGCTGATGATTGGCTAGTGATATCGATGCGTCGTTCCTGATGAACCAATCGCATCGCTGCGTCGAGACGCGCTGACGCCGTGGCCAGAAGTCAACTTCGTTG
>JAANIC010004495.1:483985-494508 GCA_017607545.1 Acromyrmex charruanus
TATATATGTTATGATTTTAATTAAAGAAGCTATTTAAAAAAAATGATACAGATAATTAAAAATTTACTATTTGAATGTGAAAAGATAATTTATTAAGAGAATACTTTCTACAGATTCAGAAGAAGTACCGGAGGTTATGAGGAGTTTGAAACTACATGCGAGGGTAGTAAAGACAACAAGGGATTCGAGGATGAAAGAGGATACAGCACGCAGCCTTCGTTCGAGTCGCTTCCAGAGCCAGAGAGACCACCATTGCGACATATCGATACTTATTGCATGCCAGAATGTCCATGTCTTTCAAAGAGGTATACCATCGCAACGCTAGCTTGTGTAGGTAAGAATGAATAATAAATTAGAAGGCTATTTTGTTTTCCCAATTTTATGTTCCATATTATCACAAAAGTTTATCTGTTGTAATAAACTAAAAATTAAAGAAATAAAACATGGATAGTCTTTCACAATAATTTTGTGAAATGAAAGAAATTATTATATGTATGTATGTATGTATATGTATGTATATATATATATATAAAATTATCACAAATAAAAGTAAAATTTTCTTTTCATTATTCTAATTAATCATACTTTTTAGGATTCGTTATTTCGTTTGGCATGAGATGTAACATGGGTATGGCCAAGCTTGTCATGAAAAATACTACGGAAGGCGAAAACAACACTATCAAGTTCAACTGGACGGTCGGCATGGAAAGCGCCCTTGATTCGTCATTTTTCTGGGGTTATCTAGTAACGCAAGTGCCCGGTGGCTTTCTTGCATCATTATATCCTGCTAACAAAATATTTGGCACAGCCATCGCGATATCTTCTTTTTTGAATTTATTAGTACCTGGAGCACTGAAAGTAGATCCTATTGTTGACATGGGTGTGCAAGTATTAAAAGGGCTGGTCGAGGTAAGTAAAAAGTTGAAAAATTTAACAAAACTAAAAGAATACAGTTAGAAGAGTTATATGCTACGCATATATATAAGTGTAAAAATATTTTAGTAAAGAGTAAAGTTTATTGAAAAGTTATATAGATTTTCATCTCTAAAATATTCACAATATATTCTATTATAATATCTAACATATTCCGTTACACAATTGTAATCGACTTTTTTTTTTTTTAGGGTGTCACGTACCCAGCGTGTCATGGTATTTGGAAATACTGGGCACCACCTCTAGAGAGATCGCGTTTGGCCACATTAGCGTTTTGTGGGTCGTACGCCGCAATGGTGATAGGTATGCCGCTTTCTGGATACTTGAGTTCCTGGTTTGGCTGGACGGCATCGTTTTATTTCTACGGTAAAAGGAGATTTCTTGTGTCTTAATGGCAAGCATACATAGAAAAAGGAATATTTTATATATATGCTGTTTTAACAAATTTCTATATGAGCAGAAAGCAAAAATAATTGCTAGAAATAGTTAAACAGACTATTTTAATTTAGAAACAGACACATTTTCCTACGAACGAATTTGCTCAAAAATTTATTTATACTTGTTTTATTTTGTCAACAAAGAATTATAATACATTCCAACAGTTATAACGGCCATTTAATTGTTTTTACGCTGACTATGTATTAGCAACGACAGTAAAATTTTGATTTCGTGTTACAACAAAACAAAATAAATTGTAGGCATGTGCGGGTTGATTTGGTATGGTTTCTGGTTGTGGTTGGCCTTCGAAAAGCCATCGAAACATCCCTGTATCTCGGCTCGTGAATTACGTTACATCGAGGATTCGCTCGGACAAGGACAAACGCAAGCACCTGTTCCTACGCTGGCGACGACTCCCTGGCGCAAGTTTCTTACTTCAATGCCGGTATATGCCATCATTGTCGCTAATTTTTGCAGATCGTGGAACTTTTATCTGCTGGTACTCTTCCAACCGCGTTTCATGCACGAGTCTTTTGGTATGCCTCTTGTCGAGGTAAATATATAATTATAGTATCTAATATAATATAATCTAATATAATTTCTCGATGATAATATGTCATTAATTTACTGTATGTAAAAGTTAGATATAACACACAATTTACAATTGAAATGTATGAAATACGTTTGATTCCTAAATATTTGATAGACCGGAGTCATTGGTTCGCTTCCACACTTATTGATGACGATGATTGTACCTTGCGGTGGTTTGCTGGCTGATTACCTCCGTAAACGTGGCATCATGACAACGACGAATGTCAGGAAGGTTTTCAACTGTGGTGGTTTCGGTATGGAAGCACTCTTTTTCTTAGTGGTGGCTCACGCAACGACATCCGAAAACGGAACTGCGGCTACGGTCGCTCTCGCGATCGGCGTCGCGTGCAGCGGTTTTGCTATCTCTGGTTTTAATGTCAATCATCTGGACATCGCTCCAAGATACGCCAGTATCTTAATGGGCATGTCCAATGGGATTGGCACCATCGCTGGTCTATTAGTTCCTTTCTTCGTGGATAACATCACGGAGAAGAAGGTACGACGAAGAATCTACTTCTTCGAGCATTCTTTCAGAATATTAATTTAATATGTAGAAATTAAGATTAGAATATAAATTTGTGCAGGACCCACATAGCTGGAGGAACGTTTTTATCATAGCTGCATGTGTTCATATGTTCGGAGTGACGTTCTATGCTATTTTCTGCTCCGGCGAATTGCAACCCTGGGCTGATCCCACTTTAGAAGAACAAAAGAGCTGGAATCCCATGGATGAATTCGGCCAGACAAAACCGCCCGTTCCACCTCCACCAAAAACTATGCAATCCGAATTCATAGTAAGTATGCTCAAATTATTAGCAATGAATATCACGCAGATTCGTTCAAATCATCGCTATCAATTGATCTTTGAATAAAATCAAAATTGTTACACATATATATATATATATACTTGCAAACATTACAATTGTATATTTTTTTATGCATTACGAAATGTGATCTGTTTGAGATTTCAAAATTTATTCTTTCAAAATAATGTATTTATTATTTTTAAAAATAATAAGATTTGAAAAACAACTATTTTTCTTCCAGAAACAACCGTCCCGAGACGGAAGCGTCACTGACAATTGGAATACTTATGAGCAGTCACCGGCTGAAAATCATCTGTACGCACGACAGGATAGTAAAGCTCCCGTGATAAACTACGGCTCGACAGAAAGCAACAGCAGCAATCCATTTCACTCAACGAATCCATTCGCTAGCGACGTTAACGCGTCTTTCGTGCAACCACCGACAACGGACGACTACGCATACGACATCGTGCACAATCAACAGTGGAACTGAGAATGCTCGATCACCGGATAGAATAATTGGATACGAGAAAAGCAGACTGCTTCTCTGAGGTTGTAGGTCATTCGTATCGTTATACAATAGTTATCTGTCGATCCTACATCGGCTCTCCTCAGACATGCTGCATCTTTATTAAAACTTGCGAAATTAAGGCCAGTAAAGAGATCAAATTTCATAGTTTCAGTTAGACAAATAATTTTGTTTCCATTGAAAAAAATATTAAGTTGTGAGAATTGTTAATTTTTTTCTTTGAGAAAGAAAAATTAATCTTGTTTTGCTCTTAATCTTATTGAATGATAAAAATTAAAAATCATTTTGTTATATAAATGTCATAAATTTATATCATTTCGGTATAAAAACTATAAAATATTATATATTGAATGTGTAGCTTAATAGATTATAAATCATTTTAGAGAATTATTTACCATTAATTGAATTTGATTGTGGCATGTCTGAAGACGACATGTATAATAAATAAGATTTCAGACAATAGCTATGATTTTGAATTTTACAAATCAAAATACAAATGATTAAATACATTTCTAAGTTTTACGCGCAAAGTCGATAAATCTTCGATAAATATCAGAAAGAGAAAAAAAAGGACTTTTTTTTGTTGAGCATAATATCTAAAAGTGCAGAGAATGGCGCTGTGAATATTCACGTGAATAACTCGAAATGATACGGGATCTAAAAATCAAACTCATTATGTTGTTAACTTAGCGAGATTGATTGTTAAATGAATTGACAATTAAATGTACCGCTGTGTATTTGTTAAAGACATATTTATGATACTGCTTACAACAGTGTGCGATAAACAATTGGAAGTGGGCATACGTGCACTCCGTTAATTAAATTTTAAAATTGACAATAAGTCACTAGTTGCAAAAGACAAATTTCTGATACAAAAAAATTCAGTCGGAAGAACATTCTATCTTCATTTTTTATTTGTATACGCATATTTTTACTCTTGGAAGTAAAAGAAAAACAGCTAATCAAATAAGAAACTAAAAATGTATTTTACGTAATATACATTTAGCCGCGTTTAAATTTATATTTTTTAAACATTTAGAAAGTGTGAAGCGTATTGTTAAGACAAGCTTTACAAATTGCAATGCGATAATCGACTATTTTAACTCTTTCTGTGGGATATCACAAAAAGAAAGCTCCTTTAATTTATAGAAAAATATTAAGATATTAATAATCCCTAAGAGATTCTTCAATTTTATAAAATTTTGAAATCTTTTTATTAAATTATATGTCATATTTGCGTGCAATATTGACAATATTGATTTCTTCTATAAAAAAAAGTGTTTTGATCGCAAGATGCCGCTTATCAATGATGAAATCTGGATATATATATATCCTATAAAGCGACAATAATTCAAATTTTCGCGAGACAATAATTCTCTTTGTGGACAATAATTAACGGCGAGGTTTGAGAAAATCGTGTAAGATTTCAATGCAACACATATATAGCTCAATCGCTGAAACTTTTAGGTATTTCCAATTGTCCGTGAGTGAAGTGTTTAATTATTTACGCGAAATAAAAGAAATATAGCAATAAAGGAGAAAAGTTACGCGAATCAATATAATAGCGAATAACGTAAATCGCTTGTCGAAATGAAGTTAAACAAAAAGATATTCGACATCTTTTACGCACACTCAGATACAGTACAATTTGATCTACCATAACGATGATATTATTCATATAGCATGGATATTCGGAAAATATTTTAAATTTCATTAGACATATATTTAAATTAAAACATCTACTTTTCTAAATATACCTTGACTTTGTGATATAGTATCTCTATGTTGTTATAATTTGCGAATTGGATAAAATTTAAAAAAAAATTTACAAAAACCAAATGTGGTAACATTAACGAAAATTCAGAAATCTGAACGAGTTATTTGAATATCATAGAAATATACCTACAAATTTTCGTAAGATATCTATGTCATGTAGATACCGCATGTAAAGTTTGTGACTATAAAAACCGCAAAGAGACAGAAAGGAAAGATAAAATGCAGCTACTAATTTTTCATTAACATCCATTAGAAGCAAACGTGAATTATTTAAAAGATGGTAATTTAAAAAACAATTTATAAATAAATGCGCCCGAGTCAAGTCAAATTCTTTAAATAGAATTTTTTGCGTAAATTTTCTTAATATTCAAGATAAATCCAAAAACGTTCGCGTAACGACTTAATATGAAACGTATGAAAGTATTTGTAAGAAAGTTGATAACAACATGAAAGTATCGTAATAAAGTATGATAGATATTAAGTAAACAAATCATGAAAGTGAATATACAAAAATGAAAGTAAGATTGATAATTAGAAAAAAAAACAATATATGTATATTATACATCGTCTAGATGTATTTCATATATATACGTATATTATATACATATATACATACACACATATATATATATATATATATATATATATATATATATAGGGTGGGCCATCTATTGGTACGTTTTTGAATTTCGTCGTATGGCAACACCAAACGAGCTACAGACCCGAAATTTTGACAGTTTATTAGTCATACCGTCCGCGGCACGAAACAACATGTTTTCTCTTGAAGAGCGTTTTGAAATTTTAAAAACTTATTTTCAAAGTCAGTGCTGTGTCGCCGAAACTGTACGAATTTTGAAAAGAAATATGGGTCGTGATAGAGCACCCACCGAAGGAGCTATACGCAAATTGGTGAGGAAAGTTCGTGAGAAAGGGATGTTAGTGGTTGACAGAAGTGGTCCCAGAGCTCGGACAGTGCGCACACCCGAGAATATTGAGGTAGTCCAAAATGTCATTAATAATTGGGGTGACCGAATGGCATACTGTAAGGCCAGTAGAGGGAGCCACATGAACGAAATCGTTTTTCATTCTTGACGCGGATACTTTTAGCTTCACAACAAAAAAAAATTAATAAAAAATATCAATGTATGCTCATTTGATCGCATTTTTAAAAACGTACCAATAGATGGCCCACCCTTTATATGCAATCTATATATGTATATATTATACGTAAACACATCTTTTATTATATACATATAAGTATATATGTATGTTCTTCATGATTGCACATGTGCGCAGTTGAAAGTAAAAGAGTACACAATATAAGAAAACAATAAAAAGCATGTGACGTGTTGCGCCGGATTTTGCGGGCAAGTAGTACTGAAAATAGTAGGCTTGTCAAGCGGTTAATTTCGATTAGTTTCATTTTTTATATCTGAATATAAAAAAGAATATTCGATATATAATATATGTACTTGCACGAAACAGTGTTCTTGGTAAAAGATTGAAATTATTTTTTTAGAAAAAAATGTTAAGAGTAAATACTTGAGGAAAAAGTTGTTAAATTTAGATAAATGAAGAAAAGAGATTATTTGCAATTGCAAAATTTATTTAAGTTTTTACACCGAAACATGTGTGTTTCAATGCATCGAGTCCTATCGAGCTGATCGAGCACTTCATAAGCATGGACAGCTATATTTTTAATCGTCGCGAATAAATTAATAGGAATCATTTTTAAATATTTACAATATAAAAGTGAACAAAACCGAAATTAACCGATTTGATTTTGTTCAGTAATAAATCTAATCTGATATGCGTATTCGCATATAGATAAGATATATACAATATTTAGCTAATGGCAACGTCGTGATATAAGCGCCGTTAAACGCCCTGTGCGTGTGGATTAACAAATCGAATAATTTAGACTATAACGCTGTTATAGCCAAGGAAAATCCACAAAATTAGTCAATTTATGCGAGACCTTTTTAAAAATATAGACACGTCGGTATAATCCTTATATATGTCGACATATATATATATATATATATATATATATATATATATATACATATATACATATATATATATATATATATATATATATATATATATATATATATATATATATATATATATATATATATATATATATATATATATATATATATATATATATATATATATATATATATATATATATATATATATATATATATATATATATATATATATATATATATATATATATATATATATATATATATATATATATATATATATATATATATATATATATATATATATATATATATATATATATATATATATATATATATATATATATATATATATATATATATATATATATATATATATATATATATATATGTATGTATATGTACATATATATATATGTACATATACATACATATATATATATATATATACACATATGTATCAATTAGGCGTGTATATTAAATGCATTAATGATAATAATACATGTGTGATGATCGATATATTTGAGAATGATTGCAATTTACTCGTTAAAAATATTAAGATGTAAAGACATGCTTTTTAAAGTATCGATTTTATTTATACGCTTTAATGTACGACAATAATTCTTAAACGAAAGCCTTAAATGAAAGCACATGTTATAATTGAGCACCTGATTTAGAGTTTAATTATTGTGTTTGCTAGTTGCTGGGTGATTTTATTTATTATTTATGAATATATTGGGGTGTTAGAGAATTAATACATCTGGTGAACGAGTTTTATCTTTTAAAATAAAGCAAATTTACTTTTTTGCAACATGTTTATATATGTAATAATTATTAATAATTATAATCAAAATAGAATTATGATAAATGTTGAAATATCGATGAAACTTTTGAGATATGGACCATCAAAAGAAAAGGAAATTGTCTTCTTAAGAAATACAAACTTGCAACAAATTTTAAATTAAATTCTTACTTTAATCAATTTTTTTCTATAATTATATACCTTTTTTCCAATAAATACTATAGACGTACTTAGCAATATAGCAAGATTTTAAAAGTAAAAATTTCTGATTGGAAAGCAATTTTAAATTAATTCTTGTCTAACAAAGTTTTGATGTAGGAAAAAGTTATATTAAGTTTCGATGGGGAGTATCGTCCCATGCATGCGACTGTTACCAAACACCCCGTATGCAATGGTAGTAATCACACTTCGTAACATCAGTGACAATACAGGACAGGCTAATAACCAGTAGATGGTTAGAACGCTCGTATTAATGATGACATGAAATAATGATGCCGCAACGCATCAACATTTTTTCGCGTGGTGCATCGACCGCGAGCACTGTGCTTTAAAAAAGACACACGATGATAGAAAGTCGGAAACACTTGCAACACTTGAAATTAATGGTATGCACGCGATAACTGTCATCTAACTGTTGTGTATCGTTTGCGTCACTGCCACGCTGAGAGAAACGATTTGTTGTTAGACTAATGTTGGGAAAAGAGCGGATCTCATGGGCAGCAATAACAATTTACTTGAAAATAAAAAAAAGTGGGATATACTTTCTCTCAGCGTGAACGAAATAATATTGTTATTTTTTGTAGAAGATATATATATATATAACGAAAAGATATAAGAAACAAAAGAGATAAAATGTAAACGTTCACAATTATAATCGAGAATGGATTTTATTTCAATTATTTTGTAAAAGAATTTTTATTATATACACTGTTTTAGAATATGCTTATATTTAAATTTATTGAGATATTTGTACCATTGAGATATTTAATTATTTTGTTCTTTTTAGATACTTGCATTTTCTAAATAATTTTTTGCTTTTCCTCTTTCTATCACCTATCTTATATGTAATATATTAGTGCTAGTATATTGATTTCTCTTTTTTATCTCTTTAAATTGATCTTTTTACTTTTAAATTTTATGCTTACTTATGCGCGCGTGCACGCGCGCGCACGCGCTTTAATCATGACAAATATTACATAAAAAAACAATATTATATTAAGGATATGTGTATAAATATATATTCATCATTATGTATTGCAGTAGTGACAGGCCTAACATTATTCACACGACTTTATTCGCTAAACCAGAAAAAAGTTTCTGGACTCGAGATATCTATAAATTAAATAATTATTACGAAAAATCTAAGATAAGTTCTAATGCTGTTCGAACAATAATATTGATATTAATATTTACATATACGTATAGCTCCAGTAATAACTTATGACAATAAATAATGGAAACGGGATGAGCCGATGCTAAGAATAGATGCAAATTAGACTTTACTTGGAAAATTCCAATTCAATAATAATAATAATAATATAGACCGAAAACGATCATTGTTGTTGCGGGATCGTTGCTTACGTTGAATAAATTAACTTTATTTTCGGCACACCCTGTATCACTTTATAACAATTAGCTCTATGCTTCTTCGAGTGCTCCACAGAATATAGAAAATAGAAATGGGAGACATAATACAGAATGTGATGAAAATATAACGAATCATCCAAGAATGTATTGCATTAAAATATTTCCATATATTTTTGTGAAGAATGTACTGGCCATTTTGTCGTTTCACGAAGAATATACAAAAAATATATAAATATTGTATAATTAAGACAAAATAGATAGTACCATACCATAGACGTCATAATAGTTATTATCAAATCTTATAGCGCAGATGTTCGTGAAACAATTAAAATGATACATTCTGAGTTGCAAAGATACAGATACCGTACATTTGATATCATATCTTTCTTCGATTCGGAATGATAAGGATAATGTGTAACTCGTACTGCAATTAATAGAATTCCTCATTTCGAAAAGGAGATTAGATTTCTTGAACAATTTTTAGCATATTTTTTGGGATAAATATAAGTCATACAATATAAAAAATAACTATATTTAATATTTCATTATCATTTATACTTACCATTACGCAATTATAATTTGTGAAATTTTTGTCAATAAATCAAATTAAGTACAAAGTTTTGTAATTGAAACTTTAAATAATTATAAAAAGGAGATACATTATATTTATCAGTCTGGAGGAGGGCACAAGCACATATTCAACAGTTTACGGTAACCATCTTTATGCTCACACACACACACACGCACACAAAATATATTCCCACGTGTATGTATATATCTAACACAATGTGTACAATGTATACACACTGGCATTCATAGTTCGTCGTTATTTGTACATCCTTTGGAAAGTAATTAAATAATATTAATTTATATATTTCGATTAAACCTCTTTACAAAAATGTATCAATTATTATATTGACAATAACAACAATGGTTCATAAAAGAATGAAAGTAAAGTATATTGTAAGTACAATAAATAAGAAAAATTTTAGTCATATACATATATGTATATATATATATATATATATATATATATATATATATATATATGTATATGCATATGTAAT
>JAANIC010004495.1:505323-519995 GCA_017607545.1 Acromyrmex charruanus
ACAACTATATAGTTTTACAAATACTCTTTTCGCGTCGTGTTCCGCTTTTATTTACATCCTCTTGTAATCGTGCGTGCTACGTGCTGTTGCCCGATAAATCGGCATATATGTGCATGAACGAATTTAACGCTAATATATTGATTATTTAAACGGAGATCCGTTTTTCTCTCCTTCTTTTCGCTCGTAATTCGCTCGTACATTCGAAACATTCGCAGGATCGCAAAATGGAAATCGCTCTTATATTTCGTGATACAGAGAGTCTTCTTGACTCAGAGTCAAGCTCAAGTCAGCGCTCAACGAGCACTATACTTTTGCCAGTAGTAAACTATCTCTAATTTGCACAGGGTCCAATCATCGATATATATATATATATATATACTTTTCTTTCTCTTGCGAGTGTTTATATAATTTTTATCGATTATCATTATATTAGTTCCAATATATTTTTTCTGCTATTACAGTCGTGCACATTCTTTCCTTTTTTTTTTTCTACGAGCCTGCTGGAATGGATCGATCGTGATTTACCGTCGTTGATAAAACCACCGCGTGTTTCGCCCAACTTGAATCATCCTGAAATCAGCACGTACGATCTATAACTATCACACTACACAGTGCACGTTGTTTACCTCGTATTACTTCATCACGTTATACTTTTTACCTCTAGTTTAAATAAGTTACTCGTAAATGGTAATAATCGTTATCAATGACGATGTCAATACAATGAGTGACATTGTTCATGTAGGACGTACGTGGTTCTCTCTTTATATCAAATCCATTTCCTTTCGACTGCACCTTTTTTTTACGCTTATTTTTTTCTCTTTCTCTGTCTTTCTCTTAGCGAGACATATCTATTTTTTTTTCTTTAATTATAAAAAAGTACAGTCGAAAAGAAAATAGATTTATTTCTAGCTAAATTTTTAACTCGCGAGCAATGGCGTCGACTGGGTCGCTGTTCCGTTGGCGCCGTCAATCGGCGACGGAAATCGTTTCGTAAGCGATGCAATTACTTCGAAAGTAACGGAAGGACATTAAACTGTTACATATTTGCCCGATAATAATAATAAACGTAAAATTGCAACGAATTAATGTTAATCCGCTTTGAAAATTTCGATACGATAAAAAGTGTACGGCTTCTTATGTCTCATCGTCTCACGTTCGTAGAAATAGATAAGCATAAACATTGCTTTCCCTTGAAAAATATAAATTAAAACAAATTAGACACTTAATTTATTTGAAACAAAATTTTTCATATATAATTTAGAAATCATTTAAACAATACTTTTAATTTCTTTATCACATGTCTCTATTTTAATAGTCTCTATCTTCTTCTATAATAATAAGTCATTTTACAATAAATAAGATAAATCAATATCGCAATTATTTCTTGATCGACGTCATTCTCGCGTAGTTTTTCAACAATATATAATCCATAAATTCTCATTAAAGTATTCTAAATACAATGCTGCTGCGTAGTAACGTGCCTTTCACACATGCTATATACCGATACGATTATCGTTTACAATAATTGGTCCTGAATAAACGATAGAACCAAATCCGGTAATACGATATTGGTGTATCGTACGAAGGTGAGGGATTTACAATCGCATGGATCGCAACTTTGTAGTTGTGTCGTACGAAAAAATCGATCGACGAGTCACGATTTGTGACTCATAAGATGAAAACTCTGAGAATTGAAAATTTCTTCTAAGGCCTGCGACACGTTAGAAGAGAATAAAAGACGCCTTTACATATTGTTACTCTAACACTCTAACGTAACCGCTCGATGATAAGATTTACGGTTTCTTAAATTTGCGCGCGTGATAAATACTATGCGTTGTCGTTTCTGATGATTTCCAGTGAGAAATGACTCATCGAATTGATATCGAATTCACTTCGATATTATACGATAATTTCAAATTCGATTCAATCTAAATGACATTCATTTCTCGCTGGATTGCAGGTCTCCGATCGATTTGTTCCGTCGGAGAAGACTTCTGACGATTATCTTCCAATTCACGAAATTCATTTCATGGAATTTGATTTGTTCGAGTGACGATATCAGCGAGTGTCTCATTCCGTACGTGAAATTACAATTCTTTTTTTCTCAATCTTCCACTCCAAATTGACATCAGCCTAACAATAAGAACAAGACATACATGGATTGTACAATTGTCATAAATATATATGCAATAGATATATTGCAAAATATATACAATCTGTATTTGTTAAATTGATTAAATTTTCATCATTAAAAATTAAAGAGAGAGAGAAAAGTTTTTAAAATAATTCATTAAAATTGAAAATGTATGTAGCATTTAAAAATTCAACATTGATTGTTCAACGAATAGAAAAAAATATCTTCAAACAATATCTGATTGAATAAAAAAAAAAAAAATTTCTTAAAATATCTTCAATATATCTTCAAATCTCAATGTTACACTTTTGTCATTTTTCGGAAGTGGATAACGTTGTTGACATGCTCGTTCGCTTGAATTTACGTAACATAGTTCTCATTAATAGAAAAGATATACTGGTTGATACAACAGATTAGCATTAGAATCATCGAGAGACATAAGAAAAAGACCGAGAATATCTTCAGCAGCGTATTCCTCCATCCATTCTCCGCAAAAGAGAATTTCATTTTACTATAAATTACTTTAATCTTTATGTTGTAACGATAATAGATGTATAACGCGTAATTATAATCTTATATACACCGAGTAAACGCTACGATACAAAGCTAAAATCAATAAATGTTCGCCAAATAGTCCATTCTCGCTGTCCTCGGTTATCATTAATATTATTGTGATTATTATTATTTATCGTTAATTATTATTATATATTATTAAGAGCCACGATGTGTATATGTGTGTATATATATATATATATGCGGATGTGTGTGTGTGTGTGTGTGTGTGTGTGTGTGTGTGTGTGTGTGTGTGTGTGTGTGTGTGTGTGTATTGTAAGGAGCGTCCATAGCCTTATACTTAGAATGAGCATGTCCTCTTATGTGCTGTCATATACATGTTTGATAAAATCAATATTTGCTCAATAATGTTGTTTTTCTTAATAAATAATTTACAATAATATTTATATATTTGTAAATATACTTTTAAATTTTTAAGAGAATAAATATAATATATATATGTATAAATGAAAAAAAAAAATAAAGTTTTATACAAATTGAAAGAAAGAATATGTCCTTAATGTCTAGGATTTTTGATCATCCTAAGTATGTTATGAAATGGACGCTACTGGATGCTTTTTTTTATATCATCACTATAACTCGATAACGCATATATATAACTTCTCTCTTAGTTTATCAAAACTTAAATTGCACCAGCAATGAACATATAATTAAAAGAAGCGATGATCAATCAACAAACTTATAATTTATGAAAAGATTCATAAATAACATATATTTACAAAATCATATGTAGCTCGAGTTAGAGAAATCTTGGACCATGCACGATTTTCTATTCTCAAAATCAACTATTTCGACTAATTTCGCAAAAATTTGCATATAAAATGTTTATCATTAATTTATTTAATATTTTTTAAATTTACTTTATAGTTAAATAGCTTCCGTCATGCAACAAAGAATTGCATACAAAAAATTAAAACACAAAAAATTAATATTTTGTTCTATATCAAACACATTACTTGCTATGTCTGTATATTTCTTTCTCTCCGTTCTTTCTCTGTATTTCATATCAATCGCGTCTCTCCACAGATATCTCCTTGGAAGCATCCAATGATATATCAGCATGAATTTTGTTTACTACTTTAATTCGGCGACACGTTTAACTAACGGATCATTTAACGCAAGTCAGAATAAATAGGCCGCCCGTTTACGATTTATGACTAGAAACAGTATAATTCACAGCAGATATAATTCACGATACTATGTATATTAAGTATATGTGTGTATGCGTATAATGGGTGACAGTGAGTAGAAAATTGCAGTAGTTACACGTAAAAAGCTAACACGCGATATGCGATTTCTTCTTTGGAAATTAGACTGCATGATTTTGTTCGAGTTTATATGGTTCATCGATCAAAGCGTATCGCTTTTGTCTACATAAGTCGAATATGACTAGCAGAATATTACAATCAACGTGTCTGCGATAAAAACTTCCCCAACAAATTATCTTATATCTGTCTGCATTCAACATCTATGTCCATCAAAGTCACACGTACATTTTTTAAAATATTTTAATAACGAAATATAATGATAACCGCAGCAAAATAAAATAATAAGATAGTACAACTTTTTTTTTTATATAACACAATTTAATATAATGTGATAATAATAAAGAAGAGACTATAACGATGGAACATAAATTATATATATGTATAACTTTATGCAATAAACTCATAAACTCTTTGTTGATGTATATATTATTGTACGTTACACTACGTCGGAAATATCGCCAAATTACAAATTCATGTCATTTTATTTAATAGTAGGAAGTCATTTACGCGAGTAATTGAATCTAAGTGCTGCGAATCAGTGTCTGATATATACTTAATTCTCCTCGCGTGATATCATATTATTTGTTTTATTTTAACGCATCATGAGATTTCCGTACAAATGGTGCATAATCCGGATGCCTAATAACTATATAATATAGATGTAGCAGATACATCGCAGATACATCGCAAATTCAAGCATTACTTCGCGCGTTGCACGAAAATACGTCATACGCCGTTACACCCAAAGATCAATACGAAAACGTTCACTGTCGCTAAAAGTAACGTTTATGCGCGTTCACCAAGTTACGCTTTGACCTTTCGAGTGCACGGAAGAGTTCAGTGCACGACCAATCTCGATTATTTTCGAAGCAATTTAAAGTAAAGCGCTGAATCGCGAGAAGAAGTAATATAAACGATGGTGCACTCATCTCATTAAAAGTCTCAGCAAAAGGAAAAATGATACAGAGGGCAAAAATATAAGACGATAATATTGTAAATGAAATATACCGAGCATATATACAATTATTTTTCTACAAGAGATGCCTGTACGGAAGAAGCTATTTTATTTAGTTTTAATTTAATTTTAGCTTCTTTCAAATTATAATTATGCATTTGTTATAAATAATTAATAAACATTTTATAATTTTGTAGCTTTGTCTTTTTTTTCCTTTTTACTGAGTTTCTTAATTTGCAGATTACA
This sequence comes from Acromyrmex charruanus, assembly GCA_017607545.1. Lineage (NCBI taxonomy): Eukaryota > Metazoa > Arthropoda > Insecta > Hymenoptera > Formicidae > Acromyrmex > Acromyrmex charruanus. Next base: position 510,500 of record JAANIC010004495.1, read on the forward strand.
TTGCAATCCATATTTTGGAATCCTTTGCAAATCCGAATGCGTTATCATCTATTATTAACTCCTTTTCGCATATAGACACAACTGTGAGCGTTCGCATCGTCGTCATTATATATGTGTATGTCTCTTCCCTCGGAAGAAGATTATGCCGCTATTTTTACGGATAATACAATTCTTTTATACTTCGTAATACGAACGATATATTTAGAAAGTATATTACGGAAAATTGTGATTAAAAACAACAACGAATCAAGATGGAAGCCTATCTAAGAGATAATGATGTAGACATTTCCTTAAAGCAACGATATTTTTTGCAAATCTTCAACATTTTCTTTGCTCAATCGATATCTCAAAAAAGACGCGTTACTTAAAATCATTCAACGTTACATCTACAGAGAGAAGTATATTAAATATACGTATATATACAAGACACTACACTCTCCATGTGGGAACATATTATTTTTTAATGTTAAATCCTTCATGGTTGGTATTTTATCATTTTTATCATATATTATTAATATCTATTAAATATGGATTTGTTTTATCTTTCCCTATAGATTTTTTTCTTTTTTTCCCTCGTTTTTCTATACCTCTCTCTATTTCTTTTACTCTCCTTCTGTTGTCTCGATCAATTATCCTGTAAGAAATAAAAAAGAGTTGTTTTCAAAGATTCTTTATTATAAAACTTTTTAAAGTAGGAATAGGCAAGACAAGACAGACAAAGCAAGAAAGAAACGGCTCGCGCTCATTATACAAGCTATCTCAATAATTTTAATTTGATGTTTATCTTGTTGTTAAATTTAATTTCGAAATCTATTTGTTTCTTAAAATCTTTAAAAAGCAATCGTCTTTTTGATTATTCAAGAAATTTGTTAAAAATATAATTATTTTAAAAGTTTCTTTTATATATATATAATGTAATGAACTTCATATTAAAATACTGACCATATATATGTATCTTAATTGGAAAATCTCAATGTTCTTAATCCTTCTTATCTCCATCTTCAGGATCCTTCAGCGTGTGCCACTGAGCGATCGGACGCCTGGGAGACGCCAACATATCAGACCAGTGTCTCAATTCCGTTCCACTCGCATTATATCCCAAGACTACCTTTCCAATCGGTTCCGATGTGCCAATGCGATCGTAATCTACTACAGTGACGACGAGTTGTACTTTCTGAAAGATCACATCAAATATTACAATAATTAAATTATTACATCAATTATATTACTACTATTATTATTGTTATTCTAATATATATTTTAATTAAAAAGGGTACATACATATCAGTGTAAATATAACTTAGGGTGCATTCAGACCTAGACAGGAAAGCAGAAAATAGAAAAACGCTAGCCAATCAGAACTCGCGCTGATAGTTGCTGGTTTTGATTTTCTGTACTGCTTACTACTACCGCAAGTTTTGATTGGCTACTGCTTTTCTGCTTTCTGCTTTTCCGTCAAGGTCTCAATCCACTCTTATAGTTTACAATAATAATAATGATGATTACATGTTTACAAAATAATCAAATAGTCACCAGTTTTTAACCGTTACTGTACCTGAATTATTAACTATAAAAGTAAAATAATCCTAAAGCAATTTTCTTATTATAATAAGTAAATAAAATTTATAAATTGTTAAGAGGATCCTAAAGTCTGTATTACCGACTAAACCATATAATTTTTGTATAACAATAATTATGTACTGTTTTTCTCTCTTACTGATTTTAAAATTCTTTTCCAGGATTAAAGTATACGTATTGATACGTGCCAATGAGATAGAGTTTATGCCGAAATCGACAAAAAAGATAAAAAATTGTTCTTAAGATTTCAATTTCGAAATTTTTTGTCGCACTCGACATAAACTCTGCCTATCTATAATTCTAAACGGCTTTATCTTAATTGTTAACTCTAAATCTTCACGTTCAATTTTCTCAATTTTTTAACAATTACTATTTAATGATTAAAAAGTTTCAAATTAAATATATTTTTTTGCGTACCTGTATCTGCTCGAAAGGTACCTCGAAAGTAAATGATTCGTTGTAATACGGATTAAGAGTGCATTTCTTGATCGACGTTTTCTTCTTCTTCAATCTCTTTCCATTTTGCATCAACGCGATCTTAACGTAAGGATCTGAGAGACCACCGACGTCCATCTTCTTCAGATTCTTAGCTTCCAAAATAACTACCGTAAGTTTTCCGGCCGTTGGTACATATCTCAATGAGAAGCATATATCACCCAGTTTATTATCCTGCAAGTAACCAAAATTTCTATTCACTGTATAATATATTTTTAATCTTAATAAGCAATATATCAAATTTGAACTGCTAATTATTGCTATACTTGGACATTTCTATTTCTAATTCATTTTAGCAAAGAAAAATAATTGCAGATATCTTATTTTTATATATTGCATTGTTACATGTATATTGTTTTATTCCTTTGATCAACTCACCTGTCCACCTTCACCTTCAACACTTTGTAATTCTCTCCATTCTTCAATCGTTTGCGCTAGATCTATTTGGCAGAGCGGCACCTTTACTTCGCCGATCTGATCGTGTTTCGAAAATCTATCAAAGTCGAAGATAGCAAAGACCAAAGTTTTATTCATAGCATCAGCGTAAGGAACACCCTGTACAAAATGTGTTTATTAACACACATATTGAAAAATATTGAAATTATCAATTGTCACATTTTTTTCCAAGGAATTAAAGAAATATAAGATTCATTTTGTGGTTACTGTCGAATCCAAAATTTTGATTTTTCGAATACTGGGTAGAGACATAATATTACAATTTTTAACTAACCTTAAACGTAAAAGTTTCATTGAAGATTGGATTCAATGTCTTCCTGTGAACTTTTGTCTCGAATTTTTTCTTTTTATCCGGTAATAAATACACTTTTACATATGGATCTGACGTACCACCCATGTCCAAGGCTGGCAGCTCTTCCGCTTGTATTACTGTCACGGCGAGACTGTTCGAATTAAAATCGTATTCGAGCTGAAATCAAATACCAATCCATTTGAATCTTAAATAATTTGTTTATTTAATTTTCTAGCAATTAGTAAATCCGTAAAAGAAGAAACAATTTGTACCTTATACTGCAGTTTTCCAAGCTTAACTTCGCTTTGCTTACTCTCAGCTTCGTCCGGTTCTTCAGCATTGTCCGTCAATTCTTCCATATCCGGCTGAACCTTCGCATATCGAAGTGGATTCCACGAGTGTAAAGTGTGTTTCTAATGTCTACATAAAGTCACGGCACACTGAATACATACCTTGTCCTTGTATGTGCTCCCCAAAAGTTGCACAGACTTTAGATCCACTGCGCCCTTTAATCCCTTCTTGCCATCTTTGGAGCGTCGTTTGCGACAACATCTTCGTATACAGCAAAAGCAGATTCCGAGAACAATTACGCCTACAACTATATAGAAGAAAAATACAAAAATACATTATAATCAAATTTCAATTTAAATTTTACGTATGTAATTGTATATAATTGTATATAATTGTAAATTATACAGATTTATTTGAAAGAAGTACGTTCTATCAAGCAGAAAAAATACGTATACGTACATGTAAATATAAATGACATATACAATAAATATATACATATAAATAAATAAATATTTTAAATGAGCATATGCAAATAAGCATTTACAAAATAAAATATCTTGTCTTACCCTCGTGAAAATTATTCGAAAAGTTTACATCTTCTCTCAAAACTTCTCATGAACAAGTGAATTCTGAAATATTCTGAAATTTCTCATCCCATAATTTTTAAAAAGTATTTATAATTTAATTAAATTTTTTAGATTTTGAAACATTTCATCAGAAATTATACTTACAAACCTTACGATATTTCATAATTAACATATATGAAAAATTCTGAGACAAATTTTCACCAGGGTTTATCTATTCCTTCTTTATAACATATGAAATTAATTATTAAGAAATAAATTATTTTAATTACTGTTTGATACGAGATATATATTTCACAAAATGAGATTTCTTTCATATACATAACAATAAAGATTGATTGTTATTAATTGATTGAGATTATAAGTCACCTTCTCGAAAAGTGTATCTTTATTACCTATTAAAATAGCAACAAGACCCCATGGTGGTATTCCTGTTTCTTCTACGAGACTATTCTTCAATTTCTGAATTTCTTTTTCGATAGTCTTCTCCGCGCTTTTGGTTACAATCTCTTCCGTTGCTAGAAACAACAACACAGCTTAAACTAACTTAATTTTTGTCAAAAAGAATCATTATTACAGATTACCATGTATCTGCATTCAAAATCTAGGATACCAATAATACGTATTAACGTATTAATTAAAGTTTAATTTTGCGATATGAAAAAAGTTTAGGCTAAAATTTATTGATTATTATTCTTGAAAAAGAAAACAAAGTAAAAGATCACAATAATACTTACTGACACTTTTTTCGTAACCATCTGTACCAAAGAGAGATACCTCCGCTTCGGTTGAGTCAATGTTCGGTTGCGTTTCTTCGTTACGCGGTTTAGAGGCATTTTCGTCTTTCGTGAACGGTGGCATTTTCTGCATCAAAAAAGTATTATTGTAAACACACCATACTCAGCAAGGTAGCTTATTCCTACATATTATATTTTACACGGTAAACATGCTAATTCTTCCTACAATAACAATTTCTCTATACAATTTCTCGATTATAGATTATAGTTTAATAATATTGAAGCAATCCAACTAATTTAATCTTATTTTCCCGTGACGGATTAAATTAGTTTGATTAATCGACAATTTGATGATTTAACGTAGCAACGATGCATGACATGCACAACATGAACAACGGACGTCAACGGACGCTGCTCGAGATTTCGTAATCTATGTATACGAGAGCGTTTCCGCGTACGGCAGTTCAAGCCGCATGCGTATCTAAAGACGTGGTCCAATTCATGCTGACAACGCTCATAAGCATCGTTTGTCTTCGTTTAACATTTGACAACAAGGATGAAATGATTTTTAAGCGTTGTGAGTCGTGAATCGGACCGCGGCTTAAAAAACCTTAGCTAAGCACGATGAACGTCTTATTATCTTGTTAAGGAGAATATATAATAATATATAATGAATAGTAACATGATATTTGTGTGTGCGCAATACGCACGTACAACGGACGTACACCATTTATCCTGTGCAAAGTAAAAAATAGCATTGCGATGTAAACAGTAGCCATTCATAAAGGGTAATCGTAGAGCCCTTTATAATTGCATCTTGACGCGACGCGACTTTTTCAAAGAGATCAATATATATATATATATTTTAAGAAATTTTTCCCTCTGGAATCTTTTTTCGAATCGAATCGAAAGAATCTTTGAATTGATTTTCATTATCGGAACCTCCTCTCCTGAATTCTTATCAGGTGTAAATTCTGACAAATCCCTAACAATGACCAGACAGATCTGTTGTGATGCTCAAGCATTCTGTTTGATTCTCATCGACGTTTTGTCTTATCGACAGAAAACAGTGTCTTTGCGAAAAAGGTTGCCGAGAGCGAGCTAAAAGGCAACAAATACGTGCAGGTATAAAAGCGATGCATTACCGCGCGCATGGCGATGTATTATCGAGCAGCGCGTGGGAGTTCGTCCGCGCCAATCCATAACTGAACGATGGTCGTTCAGACCAAGAAATGAAGGGAGATGAGATGGAAAAAATTGTAAGATTTCGTATAAGCTACAAGTCAACAAATTAAGGAAACGAGACTGAAGTGAGAAATACTCAAATTATATAGACGAATCTAAAATATGAAATGTCTCGTAAAACATTTATTTTTCAATTACTCTATTTTTCATACACAAAATCACGAGACAAATTAATTTATGCAAAAAGAGAAACACACAATTTTATATTAAAACCAAATGCATAAATGTATTGCTGCGTTTATTAAATATTATTAAACTATTTAACTTTTTTCCGTATTATCTCTCAAGTACATAAAACAAAATTCTTTTTCTTACAAGATTTCTTTTTCTTCTTTTTAAGATTAAAATGTCCTGTTGACGGATTCTGTTTGCCTATTTACCTATTGATTTTTCTTTATGGAAAATTCTACGAAAGAAATTTATATTCGATTAATTTAATGTTTTTATTTTGATTAAGTTAAAAAATTAGTTGAAGAAGATGTCGTTAAAGTATAATTATTTTAAAAGATATTAAAATTTTTGTAATAATTAAAGAGCATTGATAATCCGACGTAATAAACGTTACGTTAAATGATCAATGCTCTTTAATCATTCCTTTATTTTTATTATCTCGAAAAATTTAATAAATAATTTTATAAATTATTACACAGAATTTAAATTAATGTAGAAAAATTTGCAATATTGTTTTTACTAGACGAAAAAATGCCTCGTAACGGTATTGAAAGTTATTTCAAGCGTGAAAGATTCATTTATCGCATGCTGCGTTTAAAAAACCTAGGCTGTGAAAAGTTTAAAATACTTCCACTACTTATTTCATAAAGTTAAAATCCATTCAAGTTAATATCAAATTCACTATTCTCAAGAAATTTATCGTTATCAAGTTAAAGTGTCCTTTGCTTTGCATCTGGAAAATATTTCTTTCTCTCTCTCTTTTTTAGCACAAAGAAGTTCTTTGCAAAAGTGAACTTTCCTCACTGTAATCCGCTCTTTGATTAAAAAAGTGAAAAAAATTATTATCCAAAATTCTGTCGAATCCGGCTTATACATTCAAATGTTTATACAGTCTATCAAATACAGTTGGAAAAGTCTGTATACGTTTTATGTGATTATATTGTAGATTAATTGGAAAATCTGAACGCACACGTATCCAAGCGACTTTATACTCGTATATGAGCGCGTGTGCGTAATCAAGCACATTTAAAGAGCAAATCAATACAACTTGGCACTGATAAATAAACAGCTGGCAGAGTATAGTATCGTTCATAATCATCATTCACATCCTTAAAGTTATTTCCAAAGTAACACAAAGTAACACAAAGTGTCCAATATGATTATTTACTAAAATATATTAGTATAATATATATAACATATTATATTAGTATAATATATAAAGCTATAATATACAATATAATATATTGTGTATATTATATTTCCTAATTATATATATATAGAATAATATATAGAATATTTCCGTAAAATCAACGCGTAAAGGAACACGGTAGTGCCGCTGCACTTGGCTTAGCGCCGAGACTCTATAATCACTGTGTCTCCTGATAACGAAACTAGAAAGGTCAATAAATTAAAAAGGAAAAGGATATAAGTGTTATTAGCGTTGTGATGGGATATAGCAACCCCGCGTGATGTAATAACAGTTTGGAAAGTTTATATCGATTTATTTATATCACGCACATGTCTTCCCGAAATAACCGAGTCAATTGAGAATAAACTCTTACGCGGTACACACTTTCTCCTTTCTCATCTCTTTGCATGCCAACGTCAACAGCTGTTTTCCGTGAGTTACTGAAATGACACTTGTCACACTTGATGTTGGCTCAGCAGATGTTTAAACGTAACGATGGCGAAAAGTACAAATATTTATTATAAAGTGTCATCTTGCAAACACCGCGAGTATGTAAATGCAATTTACAGTCACGATGAAAATGTCAATAAATTCTAAAGTGGCACCTGAGCACTTTTGATTTATGGTAAAAATTCATTCAAAGAAGTAGACAGCTTAGGTTTCTTGACTTAACTATTTGTTCAGAAATGTACAACTCATATTACAGTTGAAAACGTTTAGACACGCTCTTCGTAATACTCGATATGTTATAAATTCTACAACAAATTATAATTATACAATAAATAATAATATCTTTTTATTTTTTACAATAGAAAATCATGCATTTTTCCAATATACTTCTATAAAATTTGTGTACAGTTAATTTTATAAATAATCAAAAGAAATAACAATAATGTGTTGCAAGTATGCCATTCCTTCTAGGTTCACAACATATTTTGTTAATTAATGTCTAAAAAAAGAAGAGGTAATTATATATTATTAATATACAAGTATATGAGCTACTTAAAATAAAAAATAAGTACAGCAAAAGAAAAAATTACTAATATGAAGAAAAACAAACCAGATATAGACTTTATATGCTTTTTTAAAAATAAAAAACAAATTAACTTAATCAAATTTTAAAAATCAGATTAAAACAATAAAAGAACAGGATGCGAAGGATATCTTCTCTCCCTCTTTAAGATGGTCGTTCGACTTTAGAGTTTGCCTACGTTCTTCTCAAAGACAATTCACCACGATCGTTCTTGGAATATCCCACGCGCCTCTTATAAACATAACCCATCCCCCATAATCGCAGTAAAGCGAGAGTATAAGTATTAAGATGTGAGAGAGCAACAAAAAAAGAATACACGTTGTTTCCTTAATATGAGCAGAGTATAGTAACTAACATACATCCTATTTTTTTTTTAAATTACGCTTATCAATCTATCAAATAATTCTACAAATCACTAAGTATGTTAATAAATGCTTTATTCGTTCATGTTTCTGATTGGCATTTTGCGTTTTTAAAAATCAAATGATTCTTGCACAAGTTTCGAGAGAACTATGATATCGATGTATTAATTTTTTTATATATGTACGTCACAGTCAATGTCTACATTTATTGGTCAACGTATACGTTTACGTACTGTAATTGTATACATTTATTACAGCAGATTACAATGACAGGATACATTTACTGAGTTAACACTTCGGCTGTGACATACATATATAAAAAATTAAAACGCGACAATTGAATCAGAGTTTTGATGACGTTCAATGCTTTCTGCGAACATTTTATGAAAAAAATTATTAAAGATCAAAAAATGTCTTTATGTATTATTGGTATAAAGAAATGACTTCTTTATAAATTTTAAATATTCTGTAAACTTTATCGCATTATATTATTACAAATATCAATAATAATTAACTTAAGTGAGAATTTAAATCTAAGTATAAAGAATCTGAGATTTCATTACCGAAATAAAATCTCTTTCATCTTCTATTATCACATATTTAAAGCGATTTCTTTGCCTATCTTTTTCTTTTAGATTAATAGACTTTCAAGATTCATAATTTGCTATATAATTTAATCGATTCGTCATAATTATGTTCAACTCTTCAATTGTTGCACAGGGGAGGAATCGTGTGTATGTGTGTATGTATATATGTGTGTATGTATATATATATATATATATATTAGGTATTGGAATTAATTCGTAGCGTTTTACAAGAGATGGCACAAGCAGTACACTATTTCGTTGTTACCTATAGTTCTGTATACATTGTAAACATCTATCATAGGACGTCATTTGCCGTACATAACCTTTCTTGAAATCATAAATAACAACACTGTATAATTCATTGAATATGTCAAAATTTGTGCCGAATAAAGTGTATTTGCGGGGAATTTTATTACACTACTTTATTCAAAAGAAATCTGCAGCTGAAGCGCATAGAATTCTTGTTCAGACTTATG
>JAANIC010004495.1:527345-543742 GCA_017607545.1 Acromyrmex charruanus
CGCACGCACACACACACACACACGCACACGCGCACACACACACACACACACACACACACACACACACACACACATATTTTGTGTATGTGTGAGAGAGAGAAAGCATGTTCATACATATAATATTATTTATTTACTAAATTTTGTCGATATATTTTAAATATATATTATTAATTCAAATTGAAGATAACTTATAATAATTCTTAAGCCAGAAATGAAATTACAATACATCCAAGATGTAAACAATTATAAATTTTTTTACGGATAAGTTCATGCAAATGTTAAGTTGAATGTTTATAGTTATTAAAAAATTGGATTTATACTAAATATATCACATATTTATGTTATTAGCAATCTAAAAAAAACGTAGATATAATTGAATTAAGTAATTAGATAAATTTATTTATCAATTATTAAATATTTCCTGACACACACATGTATAAATACAACTGCATTGGTATGCAAAATATGTTGACAGATATGTAGAAAAAATATTAAATAGGCAAATATGTAGGTAAATATATTAAATTACATTGTTTTCTATGTAACTTACATTTTAGTTTTCGTTAACAAAAACTCAATTTGACTTGCTATTCGTGATAATGGCATAGATTGTAATTTGGCATAGATTGTAAAGCCATATAAATAACAAGTTGTGTTAGAAGCCGAATTTTTTTATAAAATGGCTGGAATATTTGTATCATATATCTCTTTAGAAATGTTACATTTTAAATCGCAATTTGTATATTTTTTTTCGTAGGAGTTCCTTAAGTATAAGGCTGATATTACATTTGTCGTACTACAAATTTTTCAAGCATGTTAGTTGGCTGTAAAACAAAAAGATCCGAGAACTTCTTTATTCTCTGGCCGAAATCGACAGGCTCGAAAAACTTGTCATACTATATAAAACGGATGAATGTAATATTAGTCTAAAGAATTGTTTATTTGTAGGATAACCGAAAATGCCAAATGTTACACAGACTTATTATATAATTAATTTTATGTGTAAATATATGCCTGTTTTCCTTTTGCTATTTTCTGTTTGCATGGCATGAAAACGTGGCTATTGGCATGTATACATTTCTGATATTATTTCTGAATTTTTTATTATCATAGTTTTCGATTTGAAAATCATTTGATAGGAAAGCGCCTTCTATCGAAAAGAAAAACAGAAAATCTTGATATTGGAAAAGAAATATAATTCAATTCAAACATTAAAAAATGGCAATTTTAATAACAGATTTAGTATTGATAATCGTAGAATGAAAGCAGTATAGTTAAAGATTTTAAAGTGATATTTAGATTAAAATGAAAATGTTGGAAAATATTCGTTATCTATATTAACGTATTCACTGCCATATATGTATAAATATTTAGCAAGGTAAACCAGATGTTACATTTTGAAGTTGCAGTCCTTATGTTATAAATAGTTAATCGATTAGAAAAAGAAAATATACCAAATAATTAAAATTTATATGATAATCGCCACGATGTATAATTTAAATAATTTGATGGCATTAGTCTGTCCCATTTATTATTTATTTTATTAATATCATTTTTGATTATACATGTTCAATATTAATGCTTTTTTTTTTTTAAGAAATACGCATGAACATTTTCGAAAAACTGAATTAATTGATAATAGTATTTAATAGTTTTGAATAAAATCCAACAACAAGATATAAAAGGTTAATAAGAGTAAAAAAAAACTTAATAAAACTCCATTAATCATTGCATAATTAGATAATTAGTTAAAACTCTTATCTAATTATGCAACGAAACAGTCACTTTCTTAATTTTTGAATATTGTATTATACTGCGCCGGGAAATAAAATTTTTTGTACACTTGAAGAGGGCCTAAATATAAGGTCGAAACATGTATGTAATTGTATTCTAGCATTTTAACTTTTGTACTTTCTACAATTTGATTTATTATTTCTATCTTTAATTATACTTATCTTAAACGATTAATGGAGTTTTATTAAATTTTTTGACTCTTATTAGCCTTTTATATTTCGTTGGATTTTAAACATTAAGAGTCCTGTTACTTCAAGTTTTTTATTCAGATTTGAATAATTCATAAACAGATGTGACAAAGAAAATGACTTCTTTTATTGTATAGTTTTAAATATCTTTTAATGCAACAAATAATAAAGCTATTTCAGATAATAATCTGTATCATTTTTCCGCGATAAATTTATGAATAAGAATACTTTCTGCGCTCTAAAGAAATATTGTATAATCATAAAAAGAGATGTTAGAAATTGGTAGTGAATAAGTTAATATGAAACCTTCCTGACTAATATGTAATAATTTTTTTATATGACAAAATAGATAAATTTTTCTTAAATAAAGAAATCTCAATGGATTGTTAACTGTAATCTTGGTTATAGTATGAAAAAATTGGTTTCCTCGAATATCTCTCTCTCTCTCTCTCTCTCTCTCTCTCTCTCTCTCTGACATGTATTATATATACTAAAATAATATTTAATTATTTCATTTTTCATTTTTTAAATAGCAAAAAGAATTCAGGCCTACAGACTTTTATTAGAAAATATTAAAGAAATGGACAAAAATCTTTCTTATCTAATAAGAAGGAATAATAAAGGACTATTTTCAATTTATTTCTAACGAATATAATACTCATATTATTTATAGAAATAATTATTATTCATATAAAAAAGAATGATATTATTTAAGTAACCTTATCTAAATAAAAAATCATTTAAACGATCGAAGTAAATTAGAATTATTTGAATAGCGAACAAAAATTATATAATATGATGTTCAGCTTTGATATATTGCATAATGTTATGCATATTATATGTGGAAGATTCTATATAATATCTACCAGCTTTACAATTAAAAAAAAACCAATGCAAGAAATATACACTGAATAACAATGTGCAATGCTTGGCATAGATAAAAATTTTTATATGCTATGTATCATTACATATCGAATGTGCAAAAGTTTTATTTAAAAAAATCTTGTTTTCTAAATTGATAAAAATATATTAATTTTATTCGTGCTCACGTATCTTTAGCTTATGTTTTATAAATATGTATTATAATATTGTCATTGGTCTATAATTTTAACAGAATTACCAGCGTTTAAGTATGTTAAATTAAATACTGTGAATGCATATGCGTACATTTAAGAATATATATTTATCCAAAGAATATATTTTTAAGATTAAACCGTTAAAAATATTTTAATTAGATTAGGGGTAAAATGTATAATCGAGCTTTTTATTATAATATCTCTATAGCTACACACACCGATAATGTTATCCATAACTTTTTCTTGTGCCAGAATTATTTCATTATAATTGGGGGAGAGGTAATTTGATAAGATTAAGATTTTTTAAATTTAGAAACAATTTAATTAAAGATTGTAATGAAAGAGAGAGAGAAAGAGAGAGTACGTGTGTGTGTGTGTGTGTGTGTGTGTGTGTGGTTATCGAAAGAAATGAACGTGTTTAATCGAGCATTTCTGTAGAAAATATTGTCTGTTTTACGAATACAAGTAGAATGTGTCAAAAAGACGCGTAAATCTGTTTTATAACGATGTTCAGAGCTTAGATATAGTTTAGGCTTTTTTGTGCTATATACAAGTACATATTCTTAAAATGAATACGACCGACAACAGCGATAGTGTCATCACGTCAATCTTCAATATGCAATATAGCAGCCTGTATTATAACTACATACATCGAATTGAATTCTTATTAATACGTGTGTGTACGTAAGTTTGAATGCATGTATAGACATATGTATCATATATACGTATGTACCTTAACTACAAGTAATAATATCATAAGAGCTTCTTATCAATAGGCCATCACAAAAGTTGAAAACGTGTCTCAGCGCTCGTGCAATAGTGATTTCATATATGCCTATCATTTCTTAATTTTTTTTAAATTTGACAAATCCATAATAAATATAACTATTTGTTATATGAAATGCATTTAACGTAATCTCTTAAATGTTATTGTTAATCAAATTAACATTTTATGCGATCGGCCCCGATCCATGTTAGCAAATGTTTCCATAAATTTTTGTGTACATACAACTGCTATAATTTAAAATAAAATCTACATCAATTGCGTGTATTAAAATTTCATGGTTGTGAGACATGTTTTATAATAGATCCATAATGAAATTATCGAAAGGAATCTATAATTTGTACGTTTGATTCTATTTTATTCTAGTGCGTGTAATAAAAGAAGCCTATATATGAAATAGGGAAGACATTTATTTTTATACAGTGTCTTCTTGATGTTTAAATCAGCACAAAGTATAGTGAATTACATTATGTACATTATACAATCATTGTATAATATTTATTTCATAATTCTAACACAGCCTTTCAGATGTCATGTGATATTATACTTTGAAAAAAATATTTTTAAATCCATTTATACTTAGCTGTACATACAAATATGCTCCGTTTTACTCATTTTCGCTTCATATCAGATATTATGTGGATTTATAAAATATACACTATGTTATAAAAATCGTATTGTTTCATTTATTAAATCCTATTCAAATAATGACGATAACAATTAAATATAACTAAACCTTATTAATATACTAATAAAGATGGCAAGATTACGCACGATGACAACAATAATGAAAACAAAACGATAATAACGGTAACGGCATTAACTTTTATTTGTAAAACATATGTAGTTATGTATGTGTGTATATATATATACACACACACATGGTGGATACTAAATACGCTAAAAGATTTTAAGGGGTAATTTGTCACACAAATTTAAGACTAAAACTTCATGTGACGATTTGTTCGAAACGGCTTAATTTCAAAGGTACAAAGCTGTTATTTTTTAAATATTAAAGTTGATAAAATTTCGTTTTTTCCAAAAATGTCAAAAACCGTTCGAGTCATTTTGATGTAACTTGGTATATGTTTAATGGATAGGAAAACTTATGTTTTAGGGGATTATACTTTTTTTTTTATTCAATCAGGGATGGGCCAAAAAATAAACAAGATCCCCTCTTTTACGAAAAAAAAACTGGTACGTCATTAATTTTTTTAGTTTGAAATTTTTTTATGATAAACGGGATAAATCCGTAGAAAAAAAAACTATCTTTAACATTTTCAATAGAATAAGCCATTTTCGAGAAAAAAAAATTAGAATTCGTAACTGCAAATAACAAAGTCATTTTATTTGATCAAATACAATAAAATGAAAAGCAAAAAATTAAACTCTTTGGTATACACCATCTCCCGTTCAGAATGCTCAACATCTTAGAAATCATAGAGGCTCAATACAAAATTATTCGAAATACGCCTGTGGAATCTTTTGGTAGGTGCGTCAATCGATGCAAAGAAGAGCGAATGTTTGCACTATGACATAAGGCGGCTACATTCGATATTTACTTTAGAATTTAATTTTTTACTTTTCATTTAAGTGCACTTTAATCCACAATGAGATTTATAGCAACGATTGTATATTATGATTGCACATATGTAGTGTCCCATTTTAAAGGATCCACTCAAGTATCTCGGAAGTCATTGGAGATTGTTCTTATTTTTATTTTCATTTTTGCACTAAAAATTCACTTTTACATAAAAATGAAAATAAGAGGTATAACCTCCAATGGTCTTGATCTTGACAAATGTTATTCAGCTCATCACACGATGCTCGATTTCGTACAGTCATGCCTACTCTGATGTATGCTAGAATTCCTTCATGCTTGGAGCGCTGCATGCTGCATATACATGATTTTTGTATTTATTATATATGGATTACTTATCATAGCTCATTTCCTTGCATGCACCAATCAAAAGAAACAATTGCTAATTTCATAATTATTTGTCAAACGTCAGTATACATCAAAGGGTGCGTTCCGAATTACGCATGAAGCGCATGTACCGTTTTATTCTTTTTTATTTGGTGAACAAAAATGGATGATGCACCATGCACTTCATGCGTAACTCGGAAACACATCCAAAGCAAGCATAGCAGGGCTGCATTCAGAAAGAATGCACCCAGATATCGTTTTATCCTTGTTGTTCGCGAATGTTAAACAAGGATAAAAGAACATCTGGGTGCACCATGCATGCATAATTCCTCATTCAAGAAACCGAGCATCGTGTGATTCCATCTTAATGTTAATGTCGACTGTACTGTACTGTAACTTTCAAGCCTTAACTCGAAAAGTACTTAATGAAACAATAGTTTATTACAGTATTCTGAAAAGCTCTCGAGATAAGCTATAAGAATTAAGAATATGTAAAGAAAAACTGGGGATCCCATTTAAAAAATTCAAAGTGACCTTGTCTTGACAACACCACCCAAGATTAAACCAATCGTACCATCTTATGTCCCTCTCGAAGTCAAAAAAGTTTTGTCTGAAACATTTTTCAATTTAACGCACTCTTTCTGACATATTTGAGTAGAGCTTTAAATCTTGGATAGATACCCTGTTTGTATAATTTCTGCATGTCAAATTTGTATTGTAACATTGAGCAACAAGCGTGATAATTGCACTTTGTCTGTAGTAATATTTAGCCATCTTTAACAAATTGCCGGATGTCAGTAGGAAAAATGTCAACGGATCAAGCGGCAAGTTGTCGACGTCTGGTCAATTCGTGGTCGATTAAGAGCGAGATGTCGGGATGACGATGCAGAATGGTCGCACAATAATGCATGGTTTGGGTGGGATCGGCACCAGCCTTCAACAGTATCTTGACGGCGTTAGCGAATCCACTCTCGGCGGCAACTTGCAACGCCGTCAGACCATCAATGTTGATCTTCTCCAATTGCGCTAAGGGTGAAGTGACCAACAATGATACCGTCTGATGAAATCCTCTTGCTGATGCGAGGTGCAATGGAGTATTCCCGCCGGCGTCCTGCGTGCCAGGATCCTCACCGTGCTCAAGTAGCTTCGCCACCATATCGACATGATTTTTTCGCGATGCTATATGCAACGGGGTTTCACCGTATCGCGACGCGATGCCTGTTGGCGTGTGTTGTATCAATAATGTCGCTGTGTTTAACGCACCGCACTCCAAACTCTCGTGCAAAGCGGTCTCTCCGCGATCATTCTTCAACGCAGTATCCGCGCCAGCGGCTAGAAGCGTACCAATCAACGACTCAATATCGGTCCTGTGATTGTTATCTGTAAGATAATATGCCATTAAAATTTTGCACACTCTTTTCTTCGTTTCTTCGGATCGTGAAACGAGTGAGAATAATCATCTGTTATTCGAAAAAGTCACGCACGTCATTGTTTGTATGTATGGAAAAGAAATTTTTGTTTGGACAAAAAATTGTATAAAAGTACACAGAGCTAAAAAGATTTGGTTGTTGAATATAAAATGGCATAAACTTAAAAAGTTTTTCATTGACAAAAATATCAAACATCTAACTATCTTCAATCGTAAGTTAAAGATTTTTTAAAATTAAAAGATTGCCCCCTCCCCTCCAAAGAAATAAATAATAAATTCGTTCGATCTCAATGAAGGGATATTTAGTATACAGAAACGATCATTATGATTGTACCAAAGATAGTTGATGATGCTAAAATGTGCAAGGCACTTCGACCTTGATGATCCTTAGCGTTAACGGGTCCTGCTTTCGCCAATAATTCTAGCGTCTTCAGAGCCGCATCGAAATTATGACGAAGGGATTTCAGCGACGTGTGAGCCAATTGACGAGACAGCACGTGCAACGCAGTCGATCCACTGCCGGCCTCTTTGACGCCTGGCGGACAGTCGTATTTCAAGAGATCCTCTACGAATTTCAACACGTTACCTGGTCCGCCATTCAGGATTACTCTGTGAAGTGCCGTCTCACCCCGCGGTGAACGCACAGCTGGATCGCACCCGTTCGCTAGTAGCGCACTGTAATTCGGCAACAAAAAAATATAACAATTTTTTATCATTAAATTTTCAATATGAATACGAAATACGATACGTACGATGTCACAAAAATAAAAATAGCTATGCTGCTATACATAAGTTATTTTTAACTTTTACATCAATTTATCAAAGAGAATTTTCATAGCTATGCAGAAATTGTTCCATGTTGCGCTTAAACGCAGATAATGTTTTGTTTAACATTACGAAAATATTTTCTATTAATAATTTATCGATAAATTTTAAGTAATAAATATGAATAATTATTCTCAAAAATTTTATATGTTTTCGATATAAATTTCTATATATATAACGAATAACATAATGCCTTAAAGATGATCAATGAATTTACTATTTAAAAAATTAAATATTTTTAATGTTACGTTAACTCGTAGATGACTGATTGCCAGAAAGCTCCAAGTTGATATAATTTGCAGAAAGGAGAAGCTTACGTAAAAGCTTACGTAAAGCAATGCGATCTTATATCTGAAATCTAAACGATTGCGTTCTACGATTCTAAAAAATCTACCTCAGCACAGGAAGGCAATGATTCGTTGCTGCCATCAATAAGGGTGGATCGCCCGAT
This sequence comes from Acromyrmex charruanus, assembly GCA_017607545.1. NCBI lineage: Eukaryota > Metazoa > Arthropoda > Insecta > Hymenoptera > Formicidae > Acromyrmex > Acromyrmex charruanus. Next base: position 535,820 of record JAANIC010004495.1, read on the forward strand.
ACGTTCCAATCCGGTTCGTCCAGATTTTGCACGCAACCGTTGGCGATCAACATCGAGACGCGCTTGGCGTTTCCCGATCGTACCGCATCATAAAATGAGTCACTATCCTGTCGGCTGATAATTTCCCTTTCAAATTCATCTTGTTTCTCATCCGCGTGTGTGTTCAGGCAAATTTCTACCACATTCTCGCAACAAACTTGCACAGCGTCTTCCATCGCGGAATCTCGGAATTTCTCCTCAGGGTGACCACTACTGTCACGTTGTTCCTGCACTTGGATCTTCAGTATGCTTCGACTTGGAGCTTCATTACGCTGGTCCTTGTCCTGCTCTCCTCTTACACTGCACGTGGATGCGCTTTCCGATGCGACATAATCCGCCAATAAAATCAATTTCTTTTCCATATGCCTCTCATTATCTTCAAAGGACAATTCCCCGTTTTTAGATCTATTCATTTGCGAAATATCATTTACCAAATTTACAGAGCTGATTACGCTGACGCTTTCTTCGTCCTTATTTTCTTTATCTTTCTCAAACATTCCCAGATCCCCGTCGAATGATTCACCCGCAGACAGAACGCTGACTTCTACAGAAGAAAAAAGCGTGGATTCTTCGAAAGACGAGTCACCTGTTGCGAGACTTGCTCGAGACGACGACGACGTCTCCTCCATATCAGAGGCAGCATCCGGGTTGAAAAATACTCGCGCAGTATCGTGCGGACTTGTTGCCTTCTGCTTCTCGCGTTCTGTCGTCGTTTCGTACGCGGAAGTCATTGCGCCCGCACACTTAATTGGCCCTGATTATTTGTTTCACGCAATTGGCTCAACTCTCTCAACGCGGAACGATACGCGTGTAATTGGTCTGTGTACTGCGTAATACTGTGAAATTTCGTTTTCGCCACTTGGTGACGAATTACGCCGGTAATATTGTACAATAAAACCCGCGCTATAATAAAAAAAAACGCAACGGGAGGTCAATGAAACTTGGTGTATTACACCGAACGATCGAGCAGAACTCGAAGCAAACAAGAATCGCCGGCGTTTTACGATGCTTTACTAAAAACGTGCCTTTACCGGCTGCCTATACCGGCTTCTCCCCTTTTTCTTTCTCTCTTCTCTCTTCTCTCTCCTCTCTCCTCTTCATCTTCAGCTCCCTCCACTCCTCCATTCCACTGCCATTCTGTCTGTGTGTCGTGTAGCAGTACGTTTCGTCTTCATTCGTTGCCTATGGTTGTCTACCCCACTTCACTAGCCTGCGTGCTTCTTATAATCCTCCTCCTCAGACGAGCCATGGGTGCCGAACCATTGGAATTTAAAGCGATCATGATGATGAACGATCATGGAATTTATTTGAATTTTTGTAACTATAAAAGTTACATTTTTCAAAATTAGAAAAGCATTACATATATATATATATATATACACATACATTAATATATATATGTATAATTAATAAAAATAATATAATTTTTTTATTATATTCTACAATTGTCTAATAATAAGCAATTACGATGAAAATGCTTACGTAATAAAGTAAAAATCGTTCACTTTGTTATGTCAAACTCTTCTCTCTTTCATTTTAATTTTAAACTGTATTCACACAGTATATTTTAAATAATACTTTCTCTCTTTCCATGAGTGACAAAGTTAACGGAATTCGACAAAACGAATTTTACTCAACCTAGAAATAAAGAAGAGACATGTGATATTTCAAACTACTAAAAAATTGAATTATTTCAGTGTTACTTTACTTACAGTTATACAGTTGTTAGTACAATTTCTCTGCACAACTTGAAAATGTCTGCAAATCAAATCACACCATTTGCTACGCCTATTAAGTCACTGCTTTATTGCCGTTGGGTACTGATAATGCAAAAAAATTTCAAGAGAGAGGAAAACTCGGCGACGTCGCAAGAAAGAGATCAGGATACGCAGATGTTTATATGAACGGGAAGAAGAAAAGGAACTTTTACGCTATATATATATATATATATATATAGTGCACGCGTGCTTGTTCGATGTGGGAACTTGGGATTTCGGCGAGACGAACATTGATTGAACGTATATATGGTATAATCCAATAGAAATGCATCGAATGCGTCTAAAAAGCTATCGTTTTATTGAACATCGTTTTACAATAACTTAAATGCGAGCGATGAACATGATGGATTTGAGAAAACCGCGTAGTCGGTAAAATAACAATATATGTTACTGCAACACACACAGTATTTCTTTACTAGATAGAATAATAATCCTTCATTTATACGAAGTTAAGTGGTATTCATGTTACAAAGATATGTGAGCTTATACAATATGCTAAATAATAGATTAATCTGCAATTAGTTGAACTATTGAAAAGATTGTAGTTTTCTAATTAAATCAAAGAAATCCGATAAACGTCAAATTAAATCCATATCCACTGAAACAAAAACTCACAATGTATTACGTTCAACGATGGTGATAAAGTATAAGCGATATTTACTATGTATTTACCATTTATCTGCTTCGCGATCTGGAACCCGATCGAGATTTCGACCTGCTTCGATCTTTGGAAACAGACTTCCGCTTCTTGCGATATTTATCCTTGGCACAAACGCTCCTGCTATGAGATGGGCTGCGTCGTGATGAGCGAGAACGCGAACGATTACTGCGAGATCTTGAGCGGGAACGTGAACGCGATCGCGATCGCGACCGTGATCGCGATCGTGATCTTGATTTGGATTTTGATCGCGAACGGGACCACCTAAAGTAAAATTCATAATACATAAATGTTAAAACAACAGTTATATATATATTTTGCCTATCCATTACTACAGAACAATAATTAATATAAAACATAATTTTTAAAAGTAAAGATTATTCGATTTTTATAGATTTTTATAGCTTTTATATATCTCCCTGAAATTATTGACAGCGATCCTTTATCAATAATAATGAAGAGAATCCTGGTCCTAATAAAGCTTTTAATTTACATATCACTCTAATCACTCTAATCATCTATTAGATAATAGCTTATCATCTTTTTTTTACATTTTATATTGTAAGTGTAATATTTCGATATGATATTGAGTTCTCTCTCTCTGAAAGGTATAACAAATAATACAATAGTTATCCACAAATTGATGTATAAACTCATTAACTTTTAAACTTTACATGTTCATAATAAAAGTATATTTAATATCTCTGAGCAATTTCTATTTAACAAGACTATTCAACTATTTTCATAAATAAATGCAACTACCTTCACGAGTCATGCAAATTTGCTTATACACAATAACGTAATGTGAATTCATTTATGTTCACTCAGCCATATATAATAATCCTCATAGGATATACATATACTTTTGACTATTCTACTTATATACCATCTTTCCTGGCTGTGTTTATAGCAGACAATTGTGGATTGCATGCGCGATAGCTGCACCGAGAAGGGAGAGCGGATGAGCCCTTTATGCAGATGAAATTACGAGAGGGTCCGAGATGAACGGATGAAGAGTGGCTAGAGACGAGACCGTTGAAAATTTTGTCTCTCAGCAATCGTTATAAGTATTACGACGATGACGACAACGACGACAACGACGATGATGACGATGATGACGATGATTAGGACGATGAAGACGACGACGACGACGACAACGATGACTACGACGAAAACGACGATTAGGCAGAAATCATGGATAGCTGAACGAAGAACACCAGGAGTGCCAGACGTGCATAAACTCTCGATTTAGGGTGATGGTCAGTGGTCAGCGGATCAGTATCGTAGCAGTGCGTAGAACTAGCCACCCCGTGTCCGGTCGGTCACGGCCCATGTTTGCCGCGTTTTCTCGCCCGCAGAGTGTGCAGAGGGAAACCCAAAGTAGATGTGGAGTGCTCTACGCTGTAACTACGACGCGCAGTGTGTGTCACAAACGTGAACCCAAGGCGAATCTCGCGCAACAATGTCGAGTAGCAACACACATTTCACATGCGTGTGCTGTATGCTCAGCCGCAACTCCTATAAATAACGGGCAATATTACGTTGACCGCTTTACAACTAGTTTCTTTATGTTTGTAAAAATATCATCTTTTCTTTTTCTTTTAATTATTACCAATTATGTCTAAGTTATTTATAATTACCGTTATTTAAATAACGGAACATACAATCTTTCTAATAAATAAAAAAAGTGAAATTGGCATCACAATGACTGTGATATTGTTGATATTGTGATAGTCTCATTTGATCAAGTAAATTTCACACAACTCAATGGAAATCATATAATGTATATAAATTAAATATTTGTTTCCTAATTATTATATATAAATACCAGACAAAGAATGCCTAATTAAAGGCCTAAATATGGCTGATTCACACAAAAATAGAATCTTTGCAATTGTAAATATGAACTCTCATCTTGGTTCATATAAAACAAAGAAATATAAATCTATATTTTTCTGTAACATGCTACAATCCTTTTCCATCTTGTAAGATAATTCTCCATAATATATGCGAGAAGACAGAAACTTGCATACACATAATATAATTCAATATATAGTTTCTTAAACGCAATATACATATTCATATATAGAGTGTTTCATTTTAATTGCTCCATTAGAATATCTCGAGAAGGAGACGTGAGATTAAAAAAGCTTCAGACAAAAGTTATGTGATTTTGAGGGGGACACAAAATGGTATCATGAGTTTGACCTTGGATGTCATTGTTAAAGTCAGAGCAAGGTCACTTTGAATTTTTTAAATAAAACTCTCCATTTTTCATTGTATATTCTCCTAGCTTACCTCGAGAGAGAGCTTTTCAAAACATTAAAATAAAATATTTTTCATCGAGTACTTTTCGAGTTATATCAAGTAATAAGGCTTGAAAGTTACAGTATAACTATGTCGCCGGCATTAGCATTACCCTAAGGTCCGACCGACTACTAAAATCTTTTAAATGTTGTTTAGGATTATGACTTAGTTAGACATTTATTAATATCAAGGCGATTTATTAATATCATATAATCACTGGAGATTGTTGTTCTTATTTTCATTTTTGTACTAAAAATTCATTTTTATATAAAATAAAAAACTGGCAGTACTGTAACTTTCAAGCCTTATTACTTGAAAAGTACTTAAAAAAGTACTAAAAAAATATTTTATTTTAATGTTTTGAAAAGGTTTCTCGAGGTAAATTATGAGAATATGCTATGAAAAATGGAGGATTTCATTGCAAAAATTCAAAGTGACTTTGCTCTGACCTTGATAATAACACCTAAAGTCAAACTCATAATATCATCTTGTATCCTCTTCAAAGTTACATAACTTTTAGTATTATCAGATATTCTAGTGGAGCGATTAAAGTGAAACACACAGTATACATATATATGTATATATTATATGTATTATATGTATGTATATATATATATATATATACACGTTCAAGTTTTTAACAGTTTTTACATATCAAAATAATTACTGAGCTCATTAAAAAAAAGAAAATTTTTCAAAACTTACCTTCTTCTACGAGAACTTCTATGACGATGACAATCTCTTGCATAATGACCCTTTTCACCACATTCATAACATTTATCTTCTGGATGAAAAGGTCTCCCAATGCCTCTTCTAGAAAAGCCTCTGTCTCTTAATTTCTTTCCATTTGACAATTCCACGCGAACACGTCTTCCACATAGAATACGACCATCCAGTCCTCTTACAGCATCCTCTGCATCTCTAGGATCTTCAAATTCGACAAAAGCAAATCCAGGAGGATTTCTGGCAACCCAGACATTACGCAAGGGTCCATAGTAGGAAAATGCATCCTCCAATTGTTGTTTACTAGCACTACTCCCTAAATCTCCTACATAAACCTTGCCATCTGAAGGGTAACGCGAAATCTAATAAACATATATAAAAAATACATACATATGAAGTAAGCAATTTTTTCTCTCACAAAAGTATCAATATATAAATAAGATAAAATAAATTCATCAAATATTTTTCTCATATCTCTATAATTCTAAAAAAGTTTAATTAAAAAAAAAAATTTATAAATTTCATATTTCTTTAAATTAACTCTTTCCAAAATAACATAATTTAAACAATTAACAATCTCATTCATAATAAACTGATGTTTTATTAAACAAATATTAAATAAAAAAAAAAGATGTTTTATTACTTTCGAAAAATATTATACAATGACTGAGCAACGGATTGATTTTTATACCTTGCTCATGTTGTTAGCCTTGTAGAATTTTCGTGGATGAAGACGTCTACAAAGATCTATGGCACATTTTCTAGAAAATACACGATTGACAGCGGTAGCTTCCTACGCGTTATCGATTCTCCAGAGAAACAAATTGTAAATTGATTAGAAACCCCTTCGTAAGACCAATTTTTCAATAGCGCTTCCACCTCAACGATATTTACGATAATGTCCACCAATGTCCACCAATGCCAAGTGTATGCTACAAGCCATTAATTTATTTGACCAATCACTAACAAGAGATTTTATACAGTTTGTATCACAGTGCACATTACGCATACTGTTGTGCATATACTGTACATTGGGAGCAGAGTTGCCAAGTAATTTTGACAGTTGTTCTCTAATGGCTCCTGCACACGGAACACAGAACAGAACACGGCAACGCTTGCCACGCGGCGAAAGTTGGCGCGATAGCCAATCAACGTCTCGCTGCTTGCTCGGAAGTAATAGATATATAATTTCCACGCGCCAAAATTGAACTCAATCCAAGTAAGTAGTACTACATCATTTTTAGAAGTTTTGCAAGGTGAAACCGTCTTAAAAACATAGAATTATTGATTAGTCCGACAACTTCCGCCGCGCGGCAAATGTTGCCGCGTTCTATGTGCAGGTGCCATAAAGGTACCTTTTCATGCTGACGCTCGACGCTTATTTTCAGTAGAGAGCCTACAATCAGAGTGACGTCATATGAGTATCACTTGTGATTGATCCGCCAGTGTTTTAGCCATTCTCTCCAGTTTTTTAAACACATTATTTTCTAAATTTTGAATTCATGCTAAAAAATGCTCAAAAATTATGATAAATTAAAAAATGATAATAAATAAATATTATAATATATAAAATAATAAAACTTTTATATATATTATTTATTATAAAATTTCATTTATTTTGTACTATTGTAATATTGTATTGTACATTTTGTAATATTGCACATTACTTTATACAAAACGTTATTTATTGCATATTATTTGCGCTATTAAATGTGCTAGTTTATTATCCATTCTCTGTTCCTACATTTTAGGAGCAAAATGCATCTGTAATAATATAAAAGAAATCAAAAATTCAGAAAAATATTATATATGTATATACCATTTCATAAAATATTATATATTAAATATCGTAATTATCATATTATTTGATTTAGACTCACAATGCAATAACATACATTGGGTATGGGAATAAGTTTTCGCCCTTTTAAAATGAAAAAGATGTGTTTATTTAAACAAATCTATATAAGTGAGTTTATTCAAAGTATGCTCCTTCGGAAGCGACAACTTTCTCCCACCTTTCCGGTAATAAACGGATTCCTCGAATGAAAAAATCTGGTTCTTTTGAAGCGATCCATTCATCAAGCCATTTTTTGATACCTTCATAAGAATTGAATCGTTCTCCAGAAAGGGCCGACTGCATGGATCGGAACAAATGGAAATCTGAAGGGGCAATGTCCGGTGAATACGGCGGGTGGGGCAGAATTTCCCACTTTACTCCTTCCAAGTATTTCTTGACTGGTTTTGCAACGTGTGGCCTAGCGTTGTCATGTAACAGAATCAGCTTGTTGTGCCTATTGTCCCATTCCGGTCGTTTTTCTTTCAAAGCTTGGTTTAAACGTATCAGTTGTAGCCGATAACGATTGCCAGTGATGGTTTCGGACGGTTTGAGCAGCTCATAATATATAATATCTCTTTGAT
>JAANIC010004495.1:544184-570833 GCA_017607545.1 Acromyrmex charruanus
GCTTAACCCACGATTTTTTACGCATGGGATTACTGTAGTATATCCACTTTTCATCACCAGTGATAATACGATGTAAAAAACCTTTCCTTTTTTGTCGTTGAAGCAGCAGTTCACACGTGACAATACGCCGTTCGATGTCTCTCGGCTTCAGTTCGTACGGTACCCAAGATCCTTCCTTGTGTATCATTCCTAATGCTGACAGACGTTTTGAAACTGTTGTTCGATCAACTCCTAATAATTGTGCAATGTCGGATTGCGTCTGACATGGATCTTCATCAAGTAATGTTTCCAGTTCTTCGTCTTCAAACTTTTTTGATGCACCACTGCGTTCTCTATCTTGAAGATTAAAATCACAATTTTTAAATCGGTTAAACCAATCTCTGCATGTTCTTTCCGACAAAGCATGTTCACCATAGATTTCTACAAGAATTCTGTGCGCTTCAGCTGCAGATTTCTTTTGAATAAAATAGTGCAGTAAAATTCCCCGCAAAAATGGTTTATTTGGCACGAAATTTGACATATTTTATGGGACGAAAAGAAAATGTTCTTTATAGGTTAAAGGAAAGACATGCACTGATTCTTAACATAGGTTATAGAACTTCAATATAGAGGCATCATCATCTTTAATTATACACACAAACTTTTTATATCGCCATCTGATGGTGAAACGGCGAGAACTTATTCCTAATACTTAGTGCCAAGACACTACCGTGTCTTCAGATATTATAATTAATCTGTATATATTTTATGTTACATTTTTATTTTAATATTTTAAATACATTATTTATAAAGAATAAATTACTTTACCTCACAGATGAATTTTTTGACGGTGTTCAATTTTTATATTTGCCATTTATACTCTTTAACCAATTCATTCGGCGTTCTGTGTCTTTCGGAATTATTTTCATAACATATCCTTTTTTTAATGAATTGTTACAAAATGGTATTGTACGTCCAACCATATTTCTAAAACAATTTCGATAATTTTATTTTTATCAATGTACCTTTACGAATCTATGTCGTTCAATGCTGTTGCACCTAACCCTAAAATTGACAGTCTGTTGGATAGACTGAGACCGTATATCTCTTTCTCTCTCGCAGAATTTCGCAAAATATGACGTCATCTCTCGTATGGCGCCACTCTGATTACAGGCTCTCTAAGAATTAAAAAGACAAAGAATTAAAAACTTACTAGGAAAATAAGTTTTTAATTCTTTTCCTCTTTATGAATTTGAAGTTACGTATTTGAAAACAAGAATGATAGTTAATTTTTAGATCAAAGCTTATGTTGCACATATAGAATGAAATAAAATCAAACTATATTAATATATTAAAGGCTCTAACGAATATAAATCAAGATATAACTTATAAATTGCTGAAATTTATAATTATTAATTTTGCAATGTAGTATTTTTTTTAAGAAAACACACCTTGCACATGAGTCTGCTACATTCATGTGTAACAATCTATTTTTAGTATATAAGATTATTATTAGTTTCTAGTAAAGCGAAAGATATTTTCAATTAATAAGATATTTTTTATTTATTCATAAAAATAAACAATTTTATTTTATAACCTAATCTTAAAGGACAGTTTACAGCTCTGTAGCGTTCGGAATTAATTCTTGGCACTCGGATTGCTCGAAGATCACGTGATCAAGCTCTGCTAGCTCGCATCTCAGATTTAGACCCTGCGCACAATATTAGGAATAAGGAATTAGGAATAAAAAATAAATGATTTTAACCAATAGGTTAGAAATTAGAAATCCTTAGAAATCGGATACATCGAAATACACGGTTTCTGATAGGTTGAAATTGTTTATTCTTTATTCCTAATTCCTTATTCCTTCTATTGTCTTATCTACCTTATTCTTTTGATTTCCAACCAGGAATGTGGCTGCCTTCAGCAAGTTGAAATTGCAGATTAGGTTAGCTGGATCTCTCTCCTTCCCATATAATTAACTCTTTCGCCTATAATATTGTGTGAGACTCATGGTAAGGAAATCGGGCCAAACATGAGTATCACAGCTCAGCAAACGAGAATGGATTAAAATGGATTCAGATTTTCAGAAATATGGATTCATGAATGTTAAAATAAATCTTTTTCAATCCTGAATGCATTTTTATTCATTTATACGAATTGCATAGAGCATATCTCTATGCCTTTTAATCCAAAAATAATATTAGCATTTTCTGTGCATTGTGAATACTATTCAATTCAGAATTGTGAATAGAAAGTACAGTTTTTTAATTCAGTTAAATTCGAAAATAATATCAGCAATTTCTGTGCAACGTGAATACTGCTCAATTCAATATTCTGAATATGAAATGCAGTTTTTTAATCTAATTGAATAAAAAAAGTTTTTATTTAAAAATGGATATAAATGCTACTTAAATTATTAATTTTATAAGTAGAAATTTTATAAGTAGAAAATTTTCGTTTTAACTAAGTTTAAAAAAATTGTAACCTAAAAATAATTGAGCTATGTTCATTTGTTTATCTTTCATTAGAAGTAAAATGAATGACTGATATGAACACTCGCAAACCAAGCCAAACATAGTCCGAATAGTACGCTGATCACGCACGACATCGGCCAAGCTAGATTAGATTATCCGACACTTACCCAATGTTGTCTCATAGTAATGTAAATTGTTTATATTTTATTATATCTGTTAAATGATGATATTTTTATTATATCTATATAATTTCGTTACTAATTTAGCTGGTTGTGATTGAAGTAGAGAATGAATAACACATTTACCAATTGAGGAAATAGTATAGCGGGTAACGTAGAAAATTCATAATCTAGAGATCCCAAATTCGAATCCCACTAAGATGCATTTTTTAATATCAATTTGAAGTAGTTAATTTCAGGTATAATTATTATAAATGTCTTAGGAATAAAATTTGTAATCCTTAAAGATGAACATTTTTTTTTTCGAATATTAAATTAGTGTGAGCTCGGATTCAATCCATTTTCATGGATTTAAAGTACGCAAAAAATTTTAATCCATTTAATTCTGGGGGGTGAGAGCCGTGGTACATCGTTCGTACAAAGCTTAATTTTTTTTTTAATTTGTAAGAGAAAAGTATGGCAAAAGGTTAATAAAATTAAGTTTTACTATTGGGAGTACAAATTAGTTCGGTCCGTTTTTTTGTGTTCAAAAATGCATTTATTTCAAAACAAAATGAATGAACAGATTAATTAAAGTATTGTCCATCGCTGGCTACTACTTTTTCCCATCTCTCAGGCAATTTTCGAATTCCATCTCGAAAAAATGACTCGTCTTTGGAGGCGATCCAATTTTGGAGCCAATTTTCGATTTCTGCGAAGAAGTGAATCGGTGACTTGCCAAATCGTGCTGCATCCTTTGGAACAACCAGTAATCAGAAGGAGCAATGTCCGGAGAATACGGCGGGTGCGCTAAAACATCCCATTTGAGCGTTTTCAAATATTTTTTTACGACTTTTGCGACATGAGGCCGAGCGTTGTCATGAAGAAAAATAACTTTATCATGTCTTTGTTCGTATTCCGGCCGTTTTTCTCGCAATGCACGGCTCAAACGAATCAATTGTAGCCGATACCTATCGCCCGTAATGGAATTGCCAGTTTCGGCAGCTCATAGTAAACAACACCCTTTTGGTCCCACCAGATACAGAGCATGATCTTCGAACCATGAATGTTCGGCTTTGGTGTTGATGTTGAGGTCGATGATAACGATTGACCGGGCTTAGCGTAGTATTTTTTCTTCTTGGGGTTGTCGTAGAATATCCACTTCTCATCTCCAGTCACAATCCGATGCAAAAAACCTTTTCTTTGTTGTCTTTGAATCAGCTGTTCGCAAGTGAAAAATCGCCTTTCAACGTCTCTCAGTAGTAAAGCAAGGCGGGTTCTAACCCATGGGGCTAGAGGGGAACGCTGGGCGCGGGGAGTACTCGTAGGCGCGGAGATATCTAACGGGGAAAGAGGGGGAAAGGTTCCGGCTCTTACGTAAACATAGGGCTCCTTATTTTTTTGTCGTCACCCGCCGCTTTCTCTCCAAAAATGCATCGGTAATAAAGGCTTGCATGTTAGAGAAAGATAGAGCGCGCGACGGAGCATGTAACGTGCTATGAGTGAAGAAAGGATGGAAGAATCAATAGAGTACAAGTTTCTTTTGTACGACACAGTTTTTTCAATATAGTTTTTCCTGGCGCGTCGAGGCAAAGGATGGGAAGTAAAAGACAATAATAATGCGGACAAAAATGTTTTATTCATCTTATTACACCGGTTTTCGTACTTATTAAAAACTAAAGCTAATAGTTCGCAATCGACGAGCTGATGTCCATTGAAGATGTCGCTATCACGTATAATGTTCTCAGATGCGATGTTGGAGAATCGCGTATACTTGGTATCTACCGAAACAACGCTACGCCGTATGTTTGACTTTAACGGGTGTATCGATGTAACGTTCGAACGATTAGCTCGACTCGTCGATACTCATCAGCTCGTCGATTGCGAACTATTAGCTTTAGTTTTTAATAAGTACGAAAACCGGTGTAATAAGATGAATAAAACATTTTTGTTCGCATTATTATGTATTGTCTTTTACTTCCCATCCTTTGCCTCGACGCGCCAGGAAAAACTATATTGAAAAAACTGTGTCGTACAAAAGAAACTTGTACTCTATTGATTCTTCCATCCTTTCTTCACTCATAGCACGTTACATGCTCCGTCGCGCGCTCTATCTTTCTCTAACATGCAAGCCTTTATTACCGATACATTTTTGGAGAGAAAGCGGCGGGTAACGACAAAAAAATAAGGAGCCCTATATTTACGTAAGAGCCGGAACCTTTCCCCCTCTTTCCCCGCGTTAGGTATCCCCGCGCCTACGAGTACTCCCCGCGCCCCGCGTTCCCCTCTAGCCCCATGGGTTAGAACCCGCCTTGCTTTACTACTGCATTCTCTTTTCCATCCTTGCGCTGTCTCCCTCGTTCTCTTTTCTTCTTTCACACACGATTTTATTAAATAGATATTTGTTTTTTACGATTTTTTAAATAATATAACTCAGCAATAATTTTAATTTAGCAACTGATAATATATTTAGTAATACAAATGGTCAAGCATGTTTTCTTATCAAGTAATTCGGTATAGAAGTATGAAGAAGGAATGATTGAGAGATAAAGGATTGAATAATTTTAAACAAAGAGTAATATAATTTTAATATAATTTAATATAATTTATTTAATATTCTCATTTTTCATATAATGTATGGCATACAATATGATCTGAAGCATATGCTATCAATTCACATTCGATATTAGAATTTTTCATAAATCTTGCGCAAAATATTTACCGCATCAAATTTATTCATAATGCAATTTTGACGTAAATAAGTTATGAAATATTTGAATTTATCGCTTACCCTACTTCGTACAATGACATAAATCGGAATACATGTATTCAAGTTCAAGCATAAAGAGTATAGTATAGATGATTTCATATGCAAACATTTATCACATAATGATAATTTTACATTGTGCACATTATGTATTTTGACAAGTTCAATCACAAAATCTTGAATCACTAATGACGATGGAATATTCGACTGCACCAATCGCTCGATATCCACCCATTTATCGACGAACCGTCCATATGGCAAAACGATGCGGTTATCTCGAGTGTTGCCGATAGAATTTCACGTGGGATCATAGATCCCACGGCTATTCCAATATCCAGATATTTGTAAGCTGTAGGTGTTAATGCGTGTCTTCTTCTTAAGATATAAGGCATAGCGAGGAAATATGCTGTAATAAAAAAGACGAATATAAATAAGCGAGATGTAGAGAGAAAAAATATATAAAAAATTGAAAGAATATAAAATTGTAATACTTACTTGCATAATTCTTTTTGCTGAATCGGAACGTAATAGTTTACACTTTTTTCAAGGAAAGCGATAACGACTGTAATGAGAATCTGCTCTACGTTGTACGAGCGCTTCACTGATGTCCACTGAGCGACTGATATAATAATAACACAGTATATACAGTAGTGCAACTCTCTATCGGCACCTTTGATGTTAGTGTTTCCCAAAATGGAGTGCGCACGCGCGAAATAAGTAAGTTCCCTAGTAGCGCCATGAATTTCTCTCTCAGTTGCTTTTTATTTTTCCGCTCTCTCTGTCTCTCTCTCTCTCTCTCTCTCTCTCTCTAAGTCGTTTATACATCAAAGTATACGAGGGCAAATCAATAAGTATCCGTTAGTAATGAAGACGCAAGCTTTTCACAAAAATCTTTTTTATTTTTTAACGTAATCCCCTTTTAGGAGGATACACTTTTCCTAACGCTTCTGCCATTTTTTTAACCCCTCAGAAAAATACGATTTGTCGAACTCTGCAAAATAGGTCTCTGTTTTGACGATGACCTCCTCATTCGACGTGAATTTCTTTCCGCCGAGCCATTTTTTCAAGTTTAGAAAAAAGAAATCACAGGGGGTTAAATTCGAAGAGTACGGTGGATGCAACTCGTAGCGCAATTCGACTATGCTTTGAAATTTATAACCGCATTCGCTTGTTGTCCACCGCGGTGAGCAATCGCGGCACCCATCGGGCCGACAGTTTTTTTATTCCCAATTTATCATGCAAAATATTAAATGCCGTTCCGTATGACGGCCTCTGCTACTTCATGCACTTTTCGTTCGGCGATCAGCGAGAATCATGTCGTGGACTTTTTCAACGATTTCCTCAGTAACCACGTCTACCGAGTGGTCTGGGCGCTCCTCATCAAAAACAGACGAACGACCACATTTGAATTCGTTGAACCAATATCTGACGGTTGTCATAGATGGTGAAGAGTTTCCATAGACGGCATCCAATTTCGTTTTTATTTCTTCGCACGTTTTTCCATCCAAAAATAAGAAACGATCGATATAAAGAATCGATATTGCTCTTTTTCCATTGTATCGGAAAACATCAAATACGCTCACTACGAATTGCTGTCAAATCAAGATTATTGCATGAATCACTCTGAAATTTTGTATGGCGTCGTTTGAAAGATGATAGTACACAATGATAATGCCAACTTGCATCAGCAATGTCGCCTGTCTTGAAACACGGATACTTATTGATTTGCCCTTGTATATATAATCTAAATGTAATAAAACTAAAAGAAAGATTTATAATTGTAATGCATTGCAAAATAAAAAAAAATACAAAAATAAGAAAATATAAAATTATATGAATGTTGTATGATACAAATATTATACTGAAAAATATTTTAATTAACGATTGCAGCATACGATGCTTGTTTTCCTGCTAGATCGCTCGCGTTTTAGTAAATTATTGGAATTACACCACATAGAACGTAGATTTCTAGCTAAAACGAAAGCAATCCAGCATATCACTCAGTATTTATACATATCACTCAGTATTTAAGCGAGACTAACGAAATTGATATGTTTGCAGGTGTATATGTGTATGTGCGCGCGCGCGCGCGCGTGTGTATGTGCGTAAATGTAAATGTGTGTGTATGATTTCAGGTTTATGATTCACCTCTCATTGCATTGTTGTCTTATTTCCGGTTTTGTTGCTGGAGGCAACTTTGTAACAGCAATTTTGCTGATGCCTAATCATTTGCAAGCTACTAATACGAGTAACTATTGTATTGTATTTTATTTTATGTTATGTCTACTATAGTTTATTGTATCATATTTTATGTCTATTACTTTGTTAACATACAGTCTCTCTCATGAAGCTTCGCAATAAACTAAATTAAACTAATTAAATTAAACTAATCATGATTTTCTTTTTTTCTATCTCTTTCTCTGATCCGTATTTCAGTTACTCGAACATTTAAATAGCCCTGAAAGAAAGAACGGAAAAAAAGAAGTGAGATAGAAGTTAGTTGGTGTTACTGGGCAACTTACTTATTTCACGCATGCGCACTTCATTTTGGATAACATAAAATCAGGAGAGTTGCGCTATTGTATATACTGTGATAATAACATGTCTCTCTTTTAATACTGAATCCCTCAACCAATATTCGAAAGTTTCATATTCCATAGATATCAGAGCGTCTGAAGTAAGCAGACCGACTAAATAAGTAATATCATCATATGTATCTTTAATAAGTGCTCCCCATTTCACATTTTCCAACGGAATATCCTATTTATTATTGGAAATTATTTTAGCATCAATATTTACAATTTGTATTTGTGAACTGAGAATACTTCAATATAAACATCATTAATATCAACAAAAGGAAGATCATATTTTATAACACAGAAGTAATATATATGGTATTCTTCAGTCCTATGTCTACGAGGTCTGGCTATTAAATAACGAGACTGCTTATGAAAAAGAGTTTTATTTTAAAAATTATTCTACAATCGAATACTCCCCTTCAATATACTCCCCTCCCCTCGCCCACACACCGTTCCATTCGTTTTTTCCATTGGTCAAAGCAATGCTGGAAGTCTTCTTTTGTAAGAGCATTTAGGAGCTCCGTCGATTTTCGCTTCACCTCTTCCATCGACTCGAACCGGGTTCCTTTTAAGGCAGACTTGATCTTCGGAAACAGAAAAAAGTCACAGGGTGCTAAATCAGGCTAGTACGGCGCTAGTTCGAGCACTGGAGTGCCTCTAGCGGCTAAATAACGCTTCACAGACAGCGTTATGGGCAGGTGCGTTGTCCTGGTGCAAGATCCACGACTTGTTTCTCCACAACTCCGACCGTTTCTTACGAACTCGCTCTCGCAGTGTTGCCAAAACTGTCAAATAGTAAGTTTGGTTTACAGTTTGACCCTCTGGAACCCATTCAGTCATCACAATGCCGTTGATGTCGAAAAAAACGATTAGCATGACTTTAAATTTTGATTTCGACATCCTTGCTTTTTTCATTCTTGACGATGTAGGAGTTTTCCAGTGCATGGATTGCCGCTTAGTTTCAACATCGTATTGGAATATTCAGGTTTCATCGCAAGTGATGATGTTTTCCATCAATTCAGGCTCTTCAACTAACCTCTCAAGAAAATCTGAGCAGATCTGTTGACGGACGAGCTTTTGTTCAGGGGTCAAATTTTTTGGAACCAACTTCGCACAGACTTTCTTCATGTTTAATTCGTCATGTAAAATTTTTTTGACAGTTTCTTTATCGGCGTTTACAGTCTCAGCAATCATCCGAATGCTCATACGACGATCTTCGCGCACAATTTCATTGATTTTGGTCACTGTTTGCGGAGTTGAAACAGAGACAGGTCGACCTGGACGTTGGTCATCTTCGGTGCTCTCTCGGCCTTCAGAAAACCGTTTATACCATTCGAAAACACGCGCACGAGATAGAGAATTCTCACCATAGGCCTCTTTCAACAACTTATAGTCACTCAGTCGGAGTTTTTTTTTAATTTAACGAGAAATTTCACATTGATCCGTTGCTCGTGTTTTTCGTCACATTGTTATCGGCACGAGAAAAAAACACGTTCGTTTCTAACCTCTACAGAAAAAATACTACTACAGCGACAAAAACGTGTTTTCGTACTGGAATAGTAGACACTTCCAGCTATCCAACGCTGCATTCATTTCCCACCCTACCTGTCTAGGACGCCTTTTGCGCGCGCAGTCTCGTTATTTAATAGCCAGACCTCGTATATGTGATAGAGCTTCAGTGTAGCTTTCATCGCTAATATTATGAATCGTACAATGACACGTATGAAGATTTAAATTTACACAATCATTAAAATTTGAATCGCATTGATATCTTCACATATCTGCCACCTCTCATGTTTGGCACACCATGTATCGTTGCGAGTAAACACGTTTCGAATCCAAGTTCTCTACCACGAAATAAATGCACCATCGACGAATAATATTATTTATTTGTACTTATTTTGCACAGAATAGCGGGAACTCACAATTCTCAATTAAAGTGCGGTGACTACAGTGGAAGCTAAGAGACTGATGCATTAACGTTCTCTTTATACATGTTTTCTCCTCCATTTTTTTTCACAGACAGTGTATCCAATCTAGAATTTTACTTAACTTTGGAAATATGCGAGTTAATTTTTTCAATGTAACTGCCATCAAAACCTATGTTAAAATAAATGCAATGATACATGTACTAACAATGCACTTTGACCACATCAAATCTTTTTATGTAAGGGGATCGACGCCAACGACAATAAAGTCTGTCTGTTCCCATTAACTTTTTCCAAAAATGAGTTTTAAGCAATGTATCCAATCTAGAATTTTACTTATCTTAAAAAATATGCAAGTTAATTTTTAATGTAACTGTCATTAAACCTAATGCATAATGACATATGTATTAAGAATGCATTTTAATGATATCGAACCTTTTTTTTATCTAAAAGATCGACGTCAACAACAATAAAGTATGTCTGTCCCCCTTCTCCCCATAAAAATAATATACCATCAATATCCCATCTCCATCTAGTCTTTTATAAAAAATGTGGAATTTACATATTTTAGTTATCGATGTAGAAGTCATTATACCATACTATGAATCACCTAGAGAAATACAAAAGTAAAAAATTCGATAATGGAAAAACAATTGAATGTTCACAAAAATGTAACTCCCTCAATAGCATATAAAAATGGAGAGATCTGTATACACGCTATCAGTAGTGAAACTGAAAGATTTGAGGGAATACATACGTGAATCTTCAATTTTTCCAAAATTTTTTTCTTCAAGTTTTATTTGAAATCAATACTTTGGATGGAACAAATAGGATGTGTGTCATATATTTTTTATTTATATACTTCAAACCATTTTTCAGATCGTGACAAGTTTTGTTCATCGTGCATCATAAGAATGTATGGTTTATTTTTACGTCTTCACGCTGTTCAACAACATGTTATTAGTCAATATATACATATTAACGGTATGTATTGAAAGGAATGAGCGAGATCCGCTGTGTCAAATATTACCATGCAATCTATGTCCTGTTTGCACAATGTGAAAGTCATTTAACGCAACTGTGCAAAAATTATACTTTTTAGTGACTGTGTGAAAATTATATTTTAGTGACTGTGAAAAACAGTACAGTTTTAATATGGATCAAACGGAGCGTGATTTGGTGGCACAAGCCGCTCGATTGAATACGCGAGAAGAGTTTCTTGCGTGGGAAGAGCGTTGCGATAATTTCATCAAATCGCTGGAGGAACAGAGTCGCGCTAAACGTCCGCGATTATCGATTGGTGTTAAACAATTATTGATCGCTCATATCGCGAGACTCGAAAATTTGAACGATACTGTGCGTGGACATTTTGTGCAAGTGGATGTTGAATATAGCGCGGGAATATATTCCGATGGCGCGAGATTGATACATTCGAAAGTCGTATACTGACCGATGCCGTGATAAACTCTGGACACATCGAGCCTCGCCAGTTTCTTGATGCGAGAGAGATAGTGCTGGATCGTGTGCTGGAAAGCGTCATGCAGAGAAATGATAACATTAAGATAAACAGTGTTTAATGGTGAATTTGTATCGGCTGATAAACAATAAAAGTATGAGCACGAGAAACTATAAATCTTCCGTTCGTCCGATTTGAAAAAATGGCACGCGTAGCACGTGGTTGAGCCTATCGCTGGAGTAATTCCAAAAACGTGATAGCGGGTGGATACGCTGTTGCGTATCCTGAATTTAACTGTAAACATAAACAAGTACAATCTGTTGCACGACCTCCCGCAAGAAATTAAAATGAAGAGAGCGGTGGTCAACGTGCGATCCATGGACAATGTATGTTTTGCCTGGTCAGTGGTTGCCGCTCTACATCCAGCTAGAACACAGATCTTCGTATTCTCATTATATAACAATTAAATCTAACAGACATTGTGTTCCCAATGACGCTGAATCAAATAAGAAAATTCGAAAATCAGAATAACATCTCTTTGGCTATTATTACAGTTCCGTAGTCAGCCGTCGTCGTTGGCCGCTACAGCTCATCGTGCGCTAGAAGAACGGCTCAGGAATCGGTACGAAGCGGAGAGGGATAACACAGAGTTGTACTATGTACTAAATGTATTTACAGATATGTACAGTGCCTTGACAAAGGCGGTGTGGTAAATGTATGTGTGGCTCTGAAAAGGGCCGTTTGGTTTGCGTCAACGAGTTATGCGGTAGATGTGCTATACGTCCATTTCAGCGATGGCACCATCGTTGTTTTCGTCCACCAATGGCAGGATGAGGGGGATGCGTTTCTGCAGTGGCAGTCCGGCGGTGTCCCTAGTAGCGTGTGCGGAGATTGCTCCTGTAGGCCTATCAGCGACGATGTCCTCCAGCCCGCCTCGCAGGTTTGCGTCCCAGTTGCTTTCTGCGATAACAACCCAGTTGTTATTGGCCGGCGGGCCGTAAGCAGCATTGGTAGTAGCGGCGACACTTTGGGCCGTATTTCTATCAGCGTCGGTGAGGCCTTCTGCTGTCGCCGGCTGTCCCACACGCTGATGTGGGATCCCAAGGGGTGAGTCCGCAGCAAGCGTCTCGGCGAAATGTCCAGCGAGTGGAGTGTTCACGTTACCAGTGTTAGTAGGCGAGGTCCTGCTGGGGCCGTCCGTGCTGATAGTTACCGGCCGCGCTGCGTGGCGTCAACCTTGGCGACTCCGCTGCTGTGGTTCTTGTAGCGCCTCCTTTGCTGCTGTTGCTTTTGGAGTCGCCGTTGCTGCTGGGCTGCTGCCGCCGCGCCCTTCCGGTGGCTGCTCCTTTGCTCGCCTCGCTGATGGGCACCTTGACTGGTCAGCTTGCCGGAGCTTGGCATGGTTGACGCTTATGTAGAGAACCCTTCGGATGCACCGTGAGCCATGCAGTGCCGCTACTCGGTTCCTGCGGCCTTATATGGCCCGCCAGATGTTTCTTGCGTACGGGTCCGTTTGTCGTGCAGCCCTCTGGGGACGCACGACTCACGCGGTACTCACAGTTCGTATCTCGCGCGCCCATTGTATGTACGCCAGGTTAGGCGTTGTGTTGGCGCTTGTAGCCGCCATAGGATTCCCTTGGTAGTGGTGGAGCCACTTATGTGTGAGTGAATCTCACTGGAGGTTTGTCTTCCGCTCCTCGTGGCCGGTGCTGAGGCTTTCCCGTTTCCGTCTGTGGTGTCCTCCAGCGAGTAAATTGGTTTGAGGTGGTCTATTGAGACGCAGACTTCCCTCTGATTTTTAGCTTGTATGTTTTCTCGTCTCTCTGGAGGACCTCGTACGATGCTTGCAGCGTCATGTCTTAGGAACACCTTGGGAGTGTTTTCTAAGTCCTTGAAAACGTCGGTTTTTGTCTGTGTCTCCGAATCCTCGGGCGTAATTGCTCTATAACCTGTCTTAACGTCTCCAAATATTCGTGGTCTCTTTTGTTTCTTGGTTGGTATGTCTGTCAGGAACTGACCTGGTAGTCTTATTGGCTCTCCTAGGACTATCTCTGCCGATGTTGCCTGTAGATCCTCTCTGGTTGCGGCCGGATTCTCATTAATATCTTTGGGAGGACCTCTGTCCATCTCTCGGTCTGGTGGCTTCTTATGGCGTCTTTTAGTTGCGTCTTTCGATGAAAGCGTTCTACCATTCCGTTTGACTGGGGATGATATGCTGTCGTCCTTCAGTGTGTGGATCTGGTTAGCTGTTTGAAGAGATCTGCCTCGAATTGTCGGCCTTGGTCCATAGTTAGTCCTTTGTGAAACTCCGAATCTTGTTACCCAGTTTCGGAAAAAGTGTTTTGCTATTGTCTCCGCCGTTATATCCACTACTGGTATTGCTTCTGGCCAGCGATCGATTATTGTTAGGCAGTATCGAAAGTCCTCTGCGCTTGGTAGCGGTCCGATGTCTACATGTATATGCTCGAACCGTTTTATTGGCCCTACTATGTTTCTAATCGGTGTTGTATTGTGTCTTATTATCTTTTTGCCTTTTGGCATCGTGTCCATTGTTTGCAGTTCTTGTTTATGTTCGGCTAGATAAATCTGTTTGCCACTAGCTTTGCTGTTGCTTTGACCTCCATGCCTGTTTTGCCGTCTACCAATTTCTTCCTTCGCATGTCAGGTAAGAGATTACAGTGTGCCAAGAAGTCTGCTCCTAGTATTGGTTGTGTGGTGTTGGCTACTACGAATCTTCATGGGAATGCTCGTCGAAGTCCGAGTTCCGGTTGCAGTGTTATTGTTCTGTAGGTTGGTATCAGCGTACCGTTGACGGCATATAGTTGATAGGGAGTTGGTCTCCTGTAGTTTCTCGCGCCTGATGCCGGCACTATGCTGACGTCAGATTCTGTGTTTACCAGGAATCTCTGGCCTGTTACTTTGTCTGTAACATGTAGACGGCACCGTGGGCTATCATTAACGGCCGCCGTCACTGAGTATCCTTTCTGTTTTCCGCTTTGTCCTTGCTTTTGGCTGCGAATTTGTATAGTTGTTCGCATTTGCGGGCTTCCGCTCTGAAGCGTCTGTAGTAGTAGCGTAGGTATAGCATGGTATATTGCTTCTTGCCTCTAGATCTACTTCGGGATCTACTTCCCGCCTTGTATCTGTTCCAGCCTCTGATCATCTTCTCTACTTGGGCCGTTAAAGTTGCTACTTGCCTTCGCAACTTTTCGACTAGATCCTCCTTCCTTCGGCTTGCTGGTGTCTGTGGTCCTGTTGTAGACAGTGGTCTTATTTCCGATCTTGTGGATTCTATCGGCCTGCTCTGCAACACTGTTGAGGTTGTCTTCGCCCCGAGTGGCTAATATTGCCTACGTCTGAGCTGATAGATGTCCCAGCCATAAGGTGCGTAATAGCTTTTCTGATATTGCCGTGCCTGCCAAGGTTGCTAGGTGTCGTAGAAACTGTGATGATTTCCTGTTTCCCGTTTCTAGAAGTTGGCGTATTCTGTGTTCCCGCGAGTCTGTCAATCGCTGTATGAGCGTCTTCTTCAAGGCTTCGTACTTCTTGTTGCTAAGAGGATTGATGATGATATCCTTGACTTCTCGCGCTTGCCTTGGTTCTATCTTCGAGAGAGCGTGAATGTATTTCTCATGGTCACTCGCCACCTTGCATAACTTGAATTAGCCTTCTATCTGCGCGAACCATATTCAGATCCTCTGGTCAGAATGGTGGGACCTATATTACGACCTTATTTGCCTGTGGATCTTCCTCGATTATTATCGGTGTATTTCCTTCAATTGTAGCCTTTGATCACATCGGGGTCACCATTTGGCTATTATTTAGTTCCGTAGTCGGCCGTTGGCCCGCCGTGCACTAGGAGAACGGCTCAGGAGTCGGTACGAAACGGAGAGGGATGGCACAGAGTTGTTTACTATGTACTAGATATATTTACAGATATGTATAATGCTTTGACAAAGGCGGTGTGGTACGTGTATATGTGGCCCTGAAAAGAGCCGTTGGTTTGCATTAATGAGTTATGCGCTCGGTAGCTAACGGTGCGTGAGCTATATGGTCCAGCGGTGGTACCGTCGGGTTGTTGTTTTCGTTCACCAATGGCAGGATGAGGGGGACGCGTTTCCGCAGCGCCGGCGGTGTCCCTGGCGTGTGCAGAGACTGCTCCCGTAGGCCTATCAGCGGCGGCGTCCTCCAGTTCGCCTCGCAGGTTTGCATCCCAGCTGTTGCCTTCTGCGGTGTTGCTGGCCGCGCTGCGTGGTGTCGATCTTGGCGGCTCCGCTGCTGTGGTCCCTGCAGCGCCTCCTTTGTTGCTGTTGTCCTTGGAGTTATTGCTGTTTCCGCCGCGCTCTTCTGATGGCCGCTCCTTTGCTCGCCTCGCTGGTGGGCAACTTGGTCTGGTCAGCTTGTCGAAGTTTGGCGTGGTTGACGCTCATGTAGAGAATCCCTCGGATGCACTGTGAGCCATGTATTGCCGCTATTCGGTTCCTGCGGTCTTATATGGCCCGTCAGATGTTTCTTGCGAGGGCTGATGCGTTTGTCGCATCAGCCCTCTGGGGGCTGTGTCGCGGTACTCGCGGTTCATGTCTCGCGAGCGCTTGCGAGAAAGTTCCTCGTGGCGCGCTCGCGCTTCCGTTGTATGTACGCCGGGTTAGGCGTTGTGTTGGCGCTTGTAGCCACTACAATCTCTCAATCAACGTGTACTGCATCGAGGAGCAAAAAGAAAAAAAGAGGATTCTTCCGTTACGGCTTACCGATATGAAGAGAAACAAGCACGTCAATTTGCTATACGTGCAGGATCCGCAAAATGATAACGCCGAACACTTCACATGGATAAAGGATCTGTCCCGCCTCGTGAGCTCACAAATCAATAAATATGGACACAAGAAATACTTTTGCGATAGGTATGAGTATATATTTAATTGAAAATTATAGAAATGTTTTTTGTAATCTCTTTGTGACAGTAAAAAAAAGTCATACTTTTTTTCAGATGCCTGCACTATTTTGGATTTAGCTCAAAGCTAGATATCCAGATTGTGAAAAATTAAACGATTGCGCCATCAGATTGCCGAGGACGACAAGTGATTGAGTTTCAGCAATCACTGCAGGAAGGAGTGTATTCCATTCGTGATCTATGTCGACCTGCATGCCGAATGCATCATGGAGTAAACGGAGAGAGACCCGAATATGTCAACATGTAGGTACCAACATCACAACGTGTTTAGCATTTATTACGCGCATTATTAATACGACAACTCGCTGTCGATATATCGTTTTCGTCGCAGTAACGATTGCGTCGCGTGGTTCACCAAGAAACTCAGAAGTTTGGCGCATAATGTAAATACTATCCTGTCTACTAATGTTCCCATGGCAGATTTTATGCGAGATGATTGGCAAAAATTTAACAGTGCCATGTACTGCCATGTGTGCGAAAAACCGTTCAAACCTGACGATAAACGGATACGCGATCATTGCCATTTGATCGGGAGATACAGAAGTCCCGTGCATTCAAATTGTAACATGAATTATAAAGATTCATATTGCATTCCCGTAGTTTTTCATAATTTATCGGGCTACGACGCACATTTTATTATCAAGGATATAACTACCGCGTATAAAGGACGTACAGAACTATTTCCCATAACTAAAGAAAAATATATTTTTATATACTTTTGATATACTATTTATATACTTTTATACACTCAGTGAATATAATGATTTGTATTTAAAAATAGATGTATTATTGTTGGCCAATATATTTGAGAATTTTCGGGATAGTTGCATTACCAGTTATGGACTCGATCCCATATTATTATACACTACCGAGTTTTATGTGAGACGCGATGTTGAAACATACTCGGGTCAATTTCAAACTTCTTATCGATGTTGACATAGTTCTATTCATCGAACGATATATGTAGCGGTCTGAGTCAATGTTCCAATTGGTACGCGCAGACCAACAACAAGTACATGCAGTCGTACGATCCATCGAAAACCATCGACGTACCTGATGTACTATGACGTCAACAACCTATATGGCTGAGCAATGTATCAATGTATCATGGCCGTACGCCGATTTTCGACGACGTAGACAATTTTGACGTTATAAATGTCGCGTTAGATTCACTGACGGATTACATTTTCGAGGTTGATTTGGAGTATCTGCAACATCTCCATGATGCGCACTCTGATCTACCGTTTTGTCCGCGCGAGAAACCACCCGACAAACGACAGAAGAAGTTCCTCGCGACATGATAAAAAGCGTCATACATTATCGCAATCTGTAGTCATGTACTCATCACGGTCTCCGCATATAAAGATCCATCGTATACTGCAATTCGCGCAATCTCCATGGTTTCGCGAATACATCGAACTCAATACAAATTTAAAACTTTAGCAAAGAATGAGTTCGAAAAAAACTTATTCAAATTAATGAACAACGCTGTTTTCGGCAAGACCATGGAGAATATGCGTAACTACATCGATGTAAAATTATCAACAAAATGGGAAGGCAGATACAGTGTGGAGGCAATGCGAAAACTTTCACAATAGAAGCGTTTTTTCCGAGAATGTAAAATGTAAAATTATTATACACTGACACTGATAGTCTCATATATCATGTAAAATGTGACGATGTCTACGCTGTTATGAAACGCGATATCAACAGATTCGATACGAGCAATTACGCGATTGATAATGCTTCCGCTAGTAAATAAAAAAGTTCTCGGTTTAATGGAAGACAAAAACAATGGCGCGATCATGACCGAATTCGTCGGGCTTAGAGCGAAAATGTACGCCTTGCGTCGATGGCAAAAAAGATACTAAGAGGACAAAGGGCGTCAAGAGCAACGTTGTAGCGAGATCCATAACGTTCAATAATTATACGCGGTGTCTCAATGACACAATTAAAATGATGCGCAGGCAGTCAGATCGAAATTGCACGAAGTACACACCATATCCGAAAATCGCTCTGAGTTCGTACGATAAGCGATATATTGTTCCAGATTCTATCGGCACGCTGCCATGGGGACATGATAAAATATTATTATAAAAAAATTAATTTCTTTTTTTTCATATTTATGTATTTTTTTTTATTAATAAAACACACTTGTATATGATGTATAATATGTTTAATATGTATATTACGTATATTATGTATAGTATGTATGTACATTTGTACGTACATATGCACATATGTATGTATGTACACAGTGCGACAAATATGTTCCCGGACATGAACCACATCTCAGCAACCAGTGGCGACATCTGTGCGTTCAAACATGCATTTTAAAAGTTGAACATTTTGCTATCATCTGTCAAAGTTTCATTCATTTTGGTTGACATATAACGAAGATATGACAGTTCATGTTAAACAAGATTTTGGTCGAGGTAGAAATTTTAATATGGAACAAAGAGCAATGATTAAATTTAATGCAAAACTTGGTAAAAGTGCATCAGAAACATTCCGATCGATGCAACAAGTTTACGGCAGTCAATGTCCAGGTCGTACGGCTGTTTTTGAGTGGCATAAGCGTTTTTTGGAAGGCAGAGAGACCCTTGAAGATGATAAAAAATCAGGACGGCCAATTTTGGTTCGAACATCCGAAATGATCGAAAAAGTACGTGATTTTGTTGCAAACGATCGCATCAACCAATGTATCACTAAAAATGATGGAGGAGGCTTTAAATATCAGTAGAGAAACGATTCGAACCATATTACATGAAGATTTGGGTAAAACGTTTGTGCGAAGTTTGTTCCACACACATTAAGAAGCGATAAAAAATCAGCGAGAATCAATTATTCCAGAGATATTGTTGCAGCCGCAGAAAATAATCCAAACTTCCTAAAATCAATTGTTATGGGTGATGAAACATGGTGCTTTCAATATGATCCAAAAACTAAGCGTCAAAGTGCGGAATGGAAGTCAAAAAATTCATCACAAGCAAAAAAAGTACGAAAAGTTCCATCAAAAATCAAGACAATGCTCATCACATTTTTTGATAGCAAAGGTATTAGCCACAAAGAGTTTGTTCCAACTGGCCAAACAATTACTGGTGCATATTATCTCGAAGTTTTAAAGCGATTGATGGGCAGAATTCATCGTATTCGCCCCGAATATCGTGATCCAGAAGATTGGTCTTTGTTGCATGATAATGTACCGAGTCACACTTCATTGATTGTCCGTCAATGTTTGGCTCGAAATCGTGTCTCTGTGTTAAACCATCCACCGTATTCACCTGATTTGGCCCCCTGCGACTTCTCATTATTCCCAAAATTGAAATTGAAATTGAAAGGACGCTTTTTTGATGACATTCCGACCATCCAATCAGCTTCTACACAGGCACTAGAGGCAATTCCGCAAACTGAGCTAGAACATGCATTTGAATCACTATTGAATCGCTGTAACAAGTGTATTGAAGCCAGAGGAAAATATTTTGAATAATAAAACCAAAAAATATGCATATTTGTTGTTTCAATTATGATTTTCAGGCCCTGTCCGGGAACATATTTGTCGCACTGTGTATGTACGATGTATGTATGTATGTACAAACGTATGTATGTATGTATGTATGTATGTATGTATGTATGTATGTATGTATGTATATATGTATGTATGTATGCATCTGTAATATATGTAGTATGTACAATATGTATAATGCATTAATATTTAATATACATTTACAGGGAAACAAATAATTATACAATTTGTAATAACTTTTATTTTTATAACACATTATTCTTGTGTATCTAAGAGTTGTGCAAATTATCAAATCCTAGCCATTTCCTTGTTTTCTTTTTTACGCAACATCTTTTCAACTAAATATATGTCGGGATTAGCGACGCGATGCAACTCGTACTCGTAGAATCCTCCAGCGACAGGTTTCCCACGATAATCTTCCAGTAAATACGTCACGGGATTAGTTTTCTGTACTTTGATGATTTTAAATGCCTTCGTGGTCCAATTTGTGTAACCTTTCTCAAAGATCGTCTTGAATTTGTTTACACGTACCGAATCACCCACTTTGAATCGTGCAAGTGCGATAGCCTTTACGCTACTGTACATCATACTTAAGAGTTCATTAGCAATCGTGGGAGTTATACACATATTGATGGGCCACATACCGATAGTTCGACGCTTTCGCGCGTTGTACTCAGACATGAGACGTGGAAGCAAGTCGATCCATTTATAATTTCCATTGTGTATAAATTGTTTCCATATATCATTTTTCAATGTATGATTGGACCGTTCAACGACAAATGCCTTCATTATGGAATAATGATGTGTTTTTTCAAAAGTTTTTGCATGTTTGCATTGTAAAATTCTTTTCCCATATCGGCAAATATTTGCAAATTTTTCGGACATCTTTCATCATCTCGAATTATCTTTACGATCGCTGTAAAGCCATCTCATTTCCACTCTTGGTTTTCAGCGGTATGGTCCATGCATGCTTACTCAACACATCGGTGAGAATGTAGTGGTAACCTTCGTGTGTAAGGGCGCATCTCGACCATATCAGCCTGCCACAGGTCATCGTATCCGTAAACTATGACACGTCTGCATAAAAAATTTTTTCTCGTCGGAGCGTGTAGTTCTTCTACTAGTCGCCACTTTTCGAGGCTTTTCTTCTCAGACATGTTACATTACGTTATGATTATTGCTGTATAATGTGTAAAATATCACGAAGTTCTTACGAAAACGTTGGAAACGTCATCAGCATTTCGATGCCAACTAAAATGATTGTATCTCATTTCAATTTATAATAAAGCCAGCTTCACGAAGCTCCTCGATAATAGACAATATTTCGTTATTGTGGGCGTTGTGATCTGCCTGACGCGAGGCCTCGAGCAGCTAATGGATCGTCTCTGATTACTTGAGGCCTCGTGTCAGGCAGATCACAACGTTCATGATAACAAAATATTGTTTATTATCGATAGTGACTAGCTCGTTAGGATCGTCCCAATGAACATAATCGATTTTATTGTCATTTAGGGTCATAGTGTGTGGTATTATACCTTTTTTGACTCTTTTACTTGACTTGTTGTTTAGATTCCTGGCACATGGTATACCGTTCCAACCCGTATCTTATCTGATACCAAGGATGCTATTATATTCTTATACAATATTTGTATCCTTTGTTACCCAATATTGGATTATCCGCATTATAGCTGTGTGCATTATAGCTCCATGAGGATTTGTTGCCAACATATACTTTTGTACTCTAGTCTATCATTCTCTATGTAAATAGAGATCGGGGATTCTTTTGAAATCTCTATTTTGCCGGTTTTTAAAGCGCGATACTTTTTACTAATCAAGTCACTCGTTTTCGCAATTTGTTTCTATTCTAATAGTCATCGGGGATTCTTTTGAAAATTAATTCGTACAAACTATATGTATCTTTGTACTGTACTTCATCTACGATTACAAAGTCATTCGTGTCTACATCGAACTGTTTATCACCGAGCATCGTGCCGTTCTTGCTGAGGCATACGCCATAAACGTGATCGATTTCTTTTTCTCTGTCACCACCGAGAAGCATGTTTACGTATTTTTGTCCAAGTGTCCCCAATTGATTATGCAACTCCTCACAAACTTGTCGCGTTTGCAAAGATTGTTTAACTAACGTTTCAAGCGGTTCATTGGGCGTTTCTATGTCTTCGACTGAGGGAACGTGCGAACGTTCGTACGATAATTCACATGGTTTAGGCGACGCATAATTGAAATTCGACGTAACGTTCGATTCTTGTGTATGTTGCTTTTTAGACGACGATGTTAATTGAAGCCATGAATTATCAATCCTAGCTATCATCATCATTATTATCTTCATCAACATGAACATCTTCATTATCTTCAGGTTTTCTTTTCTTAATATTTTTATCCTTTACAACGTTGACTATTTTCTTAATTGGTTGAGATTCATCATTAGCGGTGTTCTCGACAATTTGTTTTAAAAGTTCGATGATAGGCTTAAAGTATTTCTCCAATGCTATCTGTGGGGGATTCTTAATACCTCACTAGCGCAGCGAGTGTAGAAAGCTTAAGGATTTCGTAGGTAACGAGTTGCCTAGCAGCGTAAAAATAATAAAACAAAAATTATAACAACAGATCGATTAAGACATTCATTCTGTACGGTCGTGTTAATTTGTGCTCGTGCAATAAAAATATTTATTATCAGTTACAAGAAAAGTCTCGATCATTATTACTTATATCACATCACACGATAAGCGTGGGCTTGTCTAGAGGAACTGACTTATCAATTGAGTCACGTAATCCCACATTGGTGACCCCGACGTGATACGAAAGGCCGTTGTGATACGAAAGGCCGTCGTGATACGAAAGGCTGACGAGATTGAAAGGCTGATGTGATCGAGAGGAAGAAGCAATTGACCGCTAACTGTCGTTCGAGCAACATCGAAACGAATTTAGTTTCGAACTGAGCAGAAGTGCACATTGCCGACGTCGTAGCCGATAAGGGAGCTCGTCGTCGACGTCGTAGCCGATAAGGAGGCTCATCGCCGACGCAGTGGCCGACAAGGAGGCCCATCGCTGACGTCGTAAGCAGCAGCAGGCCCATCGCCGACGTCGTAAGCAGCAGGAGGCCCATCACCAATATTGTGACCTGTCGCAAGGCTCCATCGCTGAGGCCGGGGCCGGCGGAAAATTCTCGCCGTCGGAAGCACCGCAGGGACATATTCAACGATAGGCGCACAGCGTTCCGCCGCCGTGGGAACCGCACGGGCCAGCCCAGGAGCCGACGTTCAAGACGTCATCGCCGTCGCCGCCATTGTGACCTGTGAAGGACGACATAGCCGCCATTGTGACCTGTGAAGGACGACTTCGCCACCGTTGTAATCGGGCAAGTTTGCATTGCTGTAGTTTGCATTGCGAGCGTGCACATTGCTTTAGTTTTTAGTGCGCGTAATCCGGCAATACACAAAAGTAGACCCTTCGCGCTTTTCTTCACGAGGTCATTGCACGAACGTTAATTAACAATTTCTCAATTATTGACAGATTAGCATTGAGCGATCAAAGTTTTATATAGCGCGCGCGTAAGCGGTTTATATTTAAGGCCGTTAGGAAGTACTGATTGTTCGCGAGTTTTGTCACGGTAGACGTATAGTCATGGCTCCCACCAACGAGGAATTACAGGAGCAAGTGATGCAGCTGCAAGCAATGCTTCGGCAGATGCAGGGCAATGTGATCGGCAATGTCGTGCGCGTTTCATATAGGTTCCGAAAATTCCGCCGTTCTTAATTAAAGATCCGGTGATATGGTTCATTCAAGTCGAGGCCACCTTCGAGGCCGCTCGAATCACAGAGCAAAAGACTAAGGCGCATCACGTAATTATGTCTCTGGCCGCTGAAGCCATCGTGTGCTGCAGAGATCTCATCGCGGAGCCCGATGTGAACGAACCATACACCAAGTTAAAACAGCGTATTATTGAAAATTTTTCGGCGTCAGCTGAAAGTCAACTGCGACAATTAATTAAAGGCCAAGTGCTTACGTCAGGGAAACCGTCGCAGATCCTCAGTCGACTTCGTAATTTGAATTCTGACAAACGATGTGACGACGCCGTGATAAAAACTGTGTTCTTTGAACATTTATCACCGCATATTAGAAGCATTCTTGCGACTACCGAAAGCACGGATCTGGACAAGCTAGCTAAGATGGCAGATAAAATAGTTGAGACCGTGGGTAATTCTGCACAATGTGCCACCGCATCGTTGTCAGAGTCTAAGCCGTCCGACTTAAAAGCTAGGATCAACCGTCTGTCTGCTGATATTACCATTCTCGCAGCTGAGATCAAGCGATGCAGCAGATCTCAGTCGAGAGACAAGGCAAATAAAAATCGCAAGCGTTCCAAAAGTAGCTCTCTGCTGGCCGCATCGTACTTTCGGGGAACAAGCGCGAGTCTGTAAGGGAACTGAAAAATTCCCATGCCCTTGGCCAAAGCCCAAGGCTTTAACGAATGGAAAGGCGGGGGAATAGAATCGTCTGCCACCGAGGAGACAGGTATGGCAGGCGTCGATTCTTCTGTCCGTCTCCACATCCGCGATCGAGTCACCGGAGAGTTATTCCTTGTAGATATGGGGGCAGAAATTTCGCTGCTTCCCAGCATTTACGCGAAGAACAAAACTCTGACCAATTTCAAACTTTACGCGGCAAACAATACGCATATAGACACGTATGGGGAATCGTTCCGAACGTTACATTTAGGGATACGCCCGATCACATGGAATTTCTGCGTAGCATCAGTTCCGTACCCGATTATTGGGGTCGACCTGATTGCACATTACGGTCTCCTTCCGGACCTTAAAGGTCGTAGACTCATCGATTCATAATATAATGTGTATGTGTCGGGCATTGTCAAATCGGTACCACAGCTTGCCATTAGAACGGTCAAACTTAGTACGAAATTCGCGAACATCTTATCTGAATTTCCGGAGGTCACCGGTTTAGAACAGGCAACTCCGAATTGCAGTAGCGATGTTCGTCATCATATCATTACCACGGGCCCGCCAGTAGCCGAGCGCCCCAGGCGGTTAAATCCGGAAAAATTAAAAGCGGCAAAGGCTGAATTTCAACGGCTAATCAAAGCCGATATTTGCCGTCCGTCTAGTAGTCCATGGGCAAGTCCCATTCACATGGTACCGAAAAAAGACGGATCATGGAGGATCTGCGGCGATTACCGTCGTCTTAACGCAATTACCGTGCCGGATAAATTTCCCATACCGCATTTGCACGATTGCTCCTCCAACTTGCGTGGGAAAGTCATTTTTTCTAAACTAGATCTGTATCAGGCATACAACCAAATTCCAGTGGCGCCGGAAGATATTCCGAAAACGGCTGTAGTTACGTCTTTCGGGCTGTTTGAATATAAATTCATGTCGGTCTTAGAAACGCGAGTCAAACATTTCAGCGTTAAATCTTCCACGCTCTAGGTGACCTGGAATTTGTGTTTGCATTCATCGACGATATACTCATAGCGTCGACGTCTCTTGAAGAGCACGAAGCTCACTTACGTATAGTTTTACAAAGATTAAAAAAGTTTTATTTACGACTCAATGTAGATAAATGCGAATTCGGCAAGCAGGAATTAGAATTCCTCGGCTTTACAATTAACAGCGAAGGTTGTAAACCAACACTCGATAAGGTTCAGGCTATTCGCGAGTTTCCAAGGCCTAACACTATAGTCGAATTGCATCGCTTTCTTGGGCTTGTCAATTTTTATCGTAAATTACTTAATAATGCAGCTATCGTTCAGGCACCATTAAATGAGTACCTTCGCGACTCACGCAAAAATGATAAACGGCCAATTATATGGACGCCGGTGGCTGAAGAAGCGTTTAATAGGTGCAAGGAGAGTCTGGTCAATGCGACCATACTCTCTCACCCCTCTGACGCAGCCGAGACGCGCCTCGTTTGTGATGCGTCAGATTTCGCCATCGGGGCCGTCCTTGAACAACGTCTTAACGACTCGTGGAAACTGCTCGCATTCTTTTCGCGCAAATTAAATTCGGCGCAACAGAACTACAGCGCGTACGATAGGGAGCTTACGGCAATCGCCGAGGCAATCAAATACTTCCGTTATTTCCTCGAAGGGCGAAATTTCAAAATTGTTACCGATCACAAGCCTCTCATCTACGCGTTCATGCAACGCTCCGAAAAGGCATCACCTCGACAACAGAGACAACTTTCATTCATCTCGCAATTCACCACGCATATCGAATATCTATCGGGCAATGATAATATCGTAGCAGATTCTCTTTCTCGCATCGAAGTCATTCGTTTACCTGCCAAGATCGAATTAAATGAGCTTGCACAGCAACAAGAACAAGACGAGGAACTACGGTCCATCCGCGAATCTCCTGAATTTCCGCTTACTATGAAGCGAATTCAGTGGGGGCCGACGCATACTACACTTTACTGCGAAATGACCGGCGAGGCAATCCGCCCCTATATACCGGCATCTTTAAGAGATCGCGTTTTTCACTTGTTCCATGACGCGGCTCATCCGGGTTCTAAAGTCACTGATCGAGTAATCCGTCAACGGTATGTGTGGCCTAATATGCATCGCGATATAGCAAAGTGGTGCAAAAATTGTCTTAATTGTCAGCAGTCAAAAATTACCCGACACGTTCAATTACATCCTGAAATATTTGTCGCACCCGACGGGCGTTTTGAGCATGTTCACATGGATCTAATAGGTCCCTTGCCTGAATCGGACGGGTACAGATATTGTGTGACAATGATTGATAGATTTTCGCGTTGGCCAGTAGCAATACCTCTGAAAGACATTGAAGCTATTAC
>JAANIC010004495.1:571723-613243 GCA_017607545.1 Acromyrmex charruanus
GACTTGAATACATTTTTTATATCTGTTCTGAAGCTTTGACAAACCTAGTTTATAAAAATCCGTGCCCTGTTTTTTAAAGAATAATTTAACAAAGTCTTTCACTTCATCATTTGAATTGAAGTGATGGCCACCCAAACTTTCCTTTAACTTAGGAAAAAGATAAAAGTCACTTGGTGCGAGATCTGGAGAGTAGGGTGGGTGATCAAAAATTTCCCATTTGAATTTTTTAAGTGAAAGACTTTGTTAAATTATTCTTTAAAAAACAGGGCACGGATTTTTATAAACTATTATAGGTTTGTCAAAGCTTCAGAACAGATATAAAAAATGTATTCAAGTCCAAGGGAACTATGTAGAAAAATAGTTTATAAGTCAAACAATAAATACATATGTTACTTTAACTTAAAAATTGTTTTGCTTTTTTCCCGCAGCAGGGAAACTTACTTTTTGAACACCCCTCGTAATTAACTTTAGACACTTTTAAGATACTTTGTATGATATGTTGTATATATTTTATATGGTAGATCTAAGTGCCGGTATTATAAATGACCTATCACTAAGCGATATTCTGTTAACCTAGTAATAAGCATAAGGTTCAGATTCGTTGTCATTCGGGGGGAAGTATGTGGGGGATTCTTAATATCTCTACTAGCGCAGCGAGTGTAGAAAGCTTAAGGATTTCGTAGGTAACGAGTTGCCTAGCAGCGTAAAAATAATAAAACAAAAATTATAACAACAGATCGATTAAGACATTCATCCTGTACGTGTTAATTTGTGCTCGTGAAATAAAAATATTATTACCAGTTACAAGAAAAGTCTCGATCATTATTACTTATATCACATCACACGACAAGCGTGGGCTTGTCTAGAGGAACTGACTTATCAATTGAGTCACTTAATCCCACATATCTTCATCTATTTTGCCAGTTTTTAAAGCGCGATACTTTTTACGAATCAAGTCACTCGTTTTCGCAATTTGTTTCTATTCTATTCGCTATCCTCTCGCGATCCTTGAGTTCTTTGCTGTTATCCATATTACACTCGAAAGGAAAAAGGGTAGTATAGTTGACGTATTGACAACGACTAATCATGTTAAGATATCGCATACTCATTAAATCCTTTTCTGCATCGTCCATTCGTAAGCGCACTGTCTTTGTCACTAGTCCATACTTTTGTTGCCAACAGCAACGACACAGTTCGCAGAAATTCTTGTAAGACATGTCGGTGTTTACATGATCATGTTTCAGATTAGTCCTGTTTGACCATCCTGTTTGAACAGGATCAACAGATTTGCATTATCGTATATAAGATACTTCGGTATCTTTTTGCATACGTCTGACACAGATAGAAGCAATCGACGTCCGCGTGTCGACCCATCGTAAAGTACTCTCTGATCGCGTCTTGCTTGTCGCATGCCACGTCATCGAAGACAAAAATGGAAAGTGCCTTGTTCGGTAGTACAACATCGTTATTATTGGAAAATGTAAAATAATCAATTTCTTCAATCGATGCTAATAAATTCTCCAAGTATCGGTATTTTGGCTGTTGCAACGACTTCGAGTACACATACGTTCTCGAAACGTATGTCATGTGGACTTTCCAGCAAACACGTTTGTTTTGCTGCAGTTCGATGGATCGCAGATGATTCCGCATATAGAAATCGGCAGCATGTTTCCATGTTTGTGTATTTCTTTTTCAGTTTGTACTTTATTGTCGACATTAGTCACTTTGATCGTCTGCGATTGTCGCACGAAATTCATATCTACTCCTTTCACGACACAAATAATATTGAAAAAACGACATCGAGAGCGGATATATTTATAGCAGCACGTAAAGCGAAACCGCTCAATATTCAAAATGTTTCTTATCGTGTTGGACAACTGTGATGTACATAGTTTAATCACCAAAGAGTTGGAAGATATACCGAAAATTATTTTGCTACGAGAGTTTAAGAATTACATAGATCAACTATGGGACAGATTACCCGAGCATATAAAGACTGATTTAGAGGTTCAGTAATAACGTCAGTGCTTGAAACATTATAATTTGCCCTGCCATCGATTGCATATTGATAGTCCAGCGCCGTTCATAAGAAATTGTAACAAATGTAAAAAACAACAACAAAGGGCTGCGATTTTTTAAATTATGCGATAAACACACTTCCGATCGAGTTGCATATCCCCGGATATCAATTTTGTGGTCCAGATACGCATTTAGAAAAGCGATTGGCTAGAGGCGATTGAGGTATTAATCCGTTGGACGCGATGTGTCGTGAACACGACATAGCTTATTGGCGGAAACAAAGATCTCACGAAACTACGTAGCTGACAAAATACTCGCTGAGGAGGCGCGAAAATGGATTACCGCGAAAGATTCGATTCTTGAAGAGAGAGCTGTTGCCACAGCTGTTTGGGTGGCTATGAAAGCCAAAACGAAAATTGATATAGACTTGAAAAGAAATGGACTCGAAAAAGAAGAAAAAGCCGATGAAAAAACGAATATTATCGGTGGCAAAACGCGGTGGTATCTATTCTACCACTGTTGGGAGTCTTCGACTCGTTGGTCAGCGCGGAAAGGAGTCGCAAAAGCTATAAACGATAATAAAGCTGCAAGGTCAGTTGGAAGAACTGAAACGTCATAACTGTGTTATGGAAGGTCATGAAGTTTACTTCGCTTCGTACAAGTGTGGCAAGGAATCACAACGAAAAAATAAAAAAGATTAAAAAAGAAATGTTAAACAGTTGATAAAAATGCTGAAGAGTGTAACTACCAACGTACAACTGCAATAACTGGCAAAACGTATGCGTATTTCATATTTTAGAGGTATTTTTATGCATACTACCTTACCAACAGAGGGAGTGTAAACGAGAG
This sequence comes from Acromyrmex charruanus, assembly GCA_017607545.1. Taxonomy (NCBI): domain Eukaryota; kingdom Metazoa; phylum Arthropoda; class Insecta; order Hymenoptera; family Formicidae; genus Acromyrmex; species Acromyrmex charruanus. Next base: position 574,592 of record JAANIC010004495.1, read on the forward strand.
CGGTATCGTAAATTTAGATAATGCTGATGGACCAGGTACTCATTGGATAGCCTACGCGAAGCGGGGAGATCGTGCTGTTTACTTTGATAGTTTTGGCAATCTTCGACCACCGAAGGAATTGATGCGATATTTGGACATAAAAATCGAGTATAATCGTACGCCTTATCAACATTACGACCAAAGTAACTGTGGACAACTGTGTCTACAGTTTTTACAGACGATTAACGATCAATTTAAGAATTGACATTGCACTCTTTCAACTCAGTATTCATTCAAATATGTCACTGACATTTACGCTCACCGGTAAGAGTAGCGTCCTCGCGGTTTGTTACTTTCCGGCCGTAGATTTGAGCGACGGCGTTTACGAGCTCGGTCTGACGGACTTTGAAACCTACTATACGATATCTAATGTAAATTCATTGAATAATAAGTTTTACTTTAATGAAGATGACAAAAAAATTGTTATTCCTAGAGGATCGTACGAAATACATGACATAAACAAGTATCTAAGACGCTATTCTACAATTTCATCCTATTGATTGCGAGAGAGAAAACGCTTCGCAAAGAGGATGAACAGTATCCATTGACTATTCATGCTAATAACAATACAATGAAGAGTGAGATCAAATGCGCTTATTGAGTGAATTTCATCAAACTGCACAATCTTGGATCTCTGTTAAGATTTTTATCGAATCGTGTATTGGAACCACGACAGTGGCACGAATCGGATGTATCGATAAATATCATCAACGTAAACATTATTCGCATTGAATGCAACGTGTGTGTGCATGTGATAGACGAGTTTTCGCCGAGCGTGTCACCAGGATATCAGACAAGGAGAATTATGCAGCAATCCTCAACAGGTTTTGAAAGCTAGAGAAAAGAAATTTAAATAACCGACACTGCTTGCACTCAGGCGCGGTCATCTGCGCCCACGATCGTCATTGTTTTCCTATTATGTGAGTCCTCAACACATTTTTTGTTTGTCTCCGGCTTCGGATTATTTTCACAGTGTTTCAGGCATGGGAAAGTCTGTCCACAAATCCAAAAAGAGGAGGAGGAAGTCACTTTCTGTAGACCGTTTGATCGGTTTAGAGAATAAGATGTCCCGATTAATTGACATATTGTCTCAAAGGGAAGTTAGGTCGCCCAGCGGACCTTCCCCGTCCTCGTCTAGTCGTTTGCTGGACCCACAGGAGAATCTTGGGTCACATAATGAGTCAGAATCTGTCTCGAGATCTGATTCAGAGGCTGTTTTAGCACCCCTTGTGCGACAAGAGGAGCTGACGGAGTCAAAGTTTTCAGGTGTGTATGATATTGCTGGATTTGCAAAATACAGGCGACATGCCAACCTTTTTTCTCCTCCACATGCTATATTTTTTCCTCAGAGGTAGAAAAGGATGTAGACGGAGAGGATGACACATTGTTGGATCATTATAAGCAGGTCACTATAGACGAGAGCTCTCTTCCTGTAACCTCTACATCGGAGGTCTGCAACACAGACTCCCTCACTAAACAATTGTTTGGGCCTGACTTAGAGGGGGAGGAGACAGCACAGTGGAACAAGCTCGTGACTCATAAATAGTGCGACCTGACACGCAAGGGTCCTCCAGAGGCATTAGTCTTTCTAAAGGCCTCCACTCTAAATCAGGAGTGCAGGGTGGCCCTTAAGAACAATTCGATTGTCAAGAGGGACGAATATGCGGATAAGAACCAGGATCAAGCAGGCCTAGCTCTTTGCGCATTAGGCGAGACCATTTCTGATTTCCTTAGGCCTAAAATTCAAAACTCCCTGTGCCCTGAGGCTCGTCTAGTGGTAGTCAAAGTAAATGAGGAGATGAGGATTCTAGCCGATCTTTTCTCCTCTCTTTGATCAGGAGAGGTAAAATATGTCTCATAAGTCAAATTATGCGCGCCCTTAACTTAAATGCTAAAAACACAGCTGATTCTATTCCAATGGACGATCTCCTGTTTGGAACATCCTTTGGAGATCAGATGAAAAAGGCAGTTTCCATAGAGAAATCCTCCAAGGATTATCGAACCATCGTTATCAATTACAAGAAAGATCCAACCGATCAAGCAGCCATTTCGGGTAGCACCGACTATCTCAGGAAATGTTTGCGCCCCTGCACAATATCAAGGATCAGCAACAAGGAGGGCAGGGGCAAGGACCAGCTACCGCCGATCGACTTGCTCCTGTTCGAGGAGACGCTAGACGAAGTGGTAACTACTGATGGCAAATTGGCTGCTTTCCTCCCTAGCTGGAAGCAGATTACGTCGGATAGGGTTATTTTGGAAGTCATCGCTAGCTATAGGCTGCCCTTCACCCAACACCGCCGCCTCAACTCGAGGATCCCCCGAGTTACCTGTCAATTCTAGAGGAGCAGATTTGCGCTCAAGAAATCTCCAGGCTCATCGCTAAGGTGTGATTGAAGGCGTATTAGACTAGGCGAGAACCAGTTTTTATCCCCATTTTTTGTCCTCGAGTGGATGGAGATTTATTCTCAATCTAAAGCGCCTAAACAAGTTTATCATTGCTCCGTATTTTAAGCTTGAGGATTGGAAGACTGTTATGCGCCTTATCTCCCCAGGGGATTACCTCATCTCGGTCGATTTGGAAGACGCATACCTTTTTTTGCCTGTTTATAAAGATGACAGAAAATTTTTGCGCTTTCGTTTTCAGAGTCAACTCTACCAATTTAAAGCCCTTCCCTTCAGTCTGGCCTCAGCACCGTATCTTTACCAAAATGAAACCAGTCCTGTACTCTTTCAGACAGCAAGACTTCTTCTTAGTGATATATTTGGATGATTTTCTATTCATTGCACGCACATATAATCTATGTTTGGAGAATGTCTCTGCAACACTGAATTTATTATCGTCTTTGGACTTCATTATTAACATGCGTAAAAGTATAATGACGCCATCAAGAGCTTATTGTTTTTTAGGCTTTATCTTCAATACAGAAATTCTTTGCAGTCACTATTCTACCTGACAGGAGAGAGATCCTCCTCCAGATGACTCTTGAAGTTCTAAATAAGAAGCGGTGCAAAATTCGTTACTTGGCTAATTACATTGGGTCTCTCATTTCGGTTTGCCCGGCAGTACAATATGCTTATTATATACCAAGATATTAGAAAGAGAAAAATTTCTAGTCCTCATGGCTTTAGACAATAACTTCGAGGCGCAGATGTCTTTCCAAACTTCGCTCAGGGAAGATTTTCTATGGTGGAAGCGCGTTTTTACAAATAGTTTGCAGTGCAACTATATCCGGTCAGGTCTCTTCACCCTCGAAATCTATTCAGACGCTTCTCTTATAGGATGGGGCGGTATGCGGCGAGGTGCGTACACACGGATTTTGGTCGCCAAAGGATAAAGCTTTTCACATTAATTATTTGGAACTCTTGGCTGCTTTCTATGCACTTAGATGTTTTGCATCTCATTTAAGGAGTTCCGACATCTTATTAAGATTAGATAACTCTAGGCGATTTCCTATATTAATCATATGGGCTCTATCAAGTTTCCTTTACTCTCGAGATTGGCCCGGGAGATTTGGTCTTGTTGCATGGAGAGAGACATATTCATCTATGCCTCTTACATTCCTTCGGCACAAAATTTTGAGGCAGACGCGGAATCTCGCGTTACCTCGGAGAAAATAGAGTGGTCTCTATCACAAACGTACTTCGATAGAATTGTTTTCCGTTTTGGTCGCTTTTATGTCGATCTATTTGCCACTTTGATTAATGCAAAGTGCTCTCGCTTTGTCTCTTGACATCCGGACCCATCTATGCAGTCGACGCTTTCTCTCTCAATTGGAGTAGTTTCTTTTTTTTACGCATTCCCCCCATTCATTCTGATTCTAAAGGTCTTAAAATCACTGACAAAGCGGAAGGTGTCATGATAGTGCTCTGGTGGCCAACCCAGCCATGGTTTCCCCTATTTATTCAGCTAGTTGTCGAGCATCCGATCCAGTTTGATCCAGACATTAATTATGTTGTCGTCTCCTCTCAGGGACTGTCATCCGGTCTGGAACAGGACTTCCCTGATGGCCGCGAGATTATCCGGCAGACTTTCCTGCTTAGGGGGATACCACCTTAGGGGGCCTTAACCACAACGCTTGCATCTATCTCGGAAGCCACCTTAGCTCAATACTCAAAGCCCATTAGGCTTTCGTGGTTCTTTTGCAAGAAGAAAGAAGTCTGCTTCACTCCATGCCCTAGTGCCCTTATTTCTGGAATTTTTGTCTTCTTTCTTGGCAGACGTAGGCTCTTACGCCACCTTGAATACGTATCGTTTAGTAATATCCCTTATCTCTCAGAACGAGATAGGCTCTCACTCTCTGGTCAGGAGATTCTTTAAAGGGGTTGCGGCCTTGAGACCACAGCGTCCCAGATACGAATATATCTGGGACCTGTCCCCAGTGATTGCTCATTTGGCTTCCGTGTATCCACACGAAGAGTTCTCCCTGGAAGTAATTTCGAGGAAGTTGATTACGCTCCTTGCTCTCATAACTGCCCAGAGAATGCAAACTCTGGCAGCTATACAGCTTTCAAATCAATCAATCAATTCAATCAGCTTTTCTGATTCCTTGATTATAAGAATAAAAGTGACTTCGGACGTGGCTTGTTTGATCGAAAGCGATTCTAATTGCAAATTTTGAGAATGAGAGCATTTGATTTACACGGTTGATAATTCTATTGTAACCTGCTGTCCCGAGCTTTCAACTTGAGTTCATGTGCACGACAGAACACGTACTAAGTACTTGCGACGCGACAAACGAATTGAAATTACAGCAATTGATTGTGAACGCTTAAACGGAAACACGCGGCAAAGTACGATGAGCGCATCCGTGGAAGAGCTTGAACCGTGAACGAGAGTTATACAAAAGAATAAAAATAAAACTGCACAACAATTCAAACATATAAAACGACTACTTTCTGCTCCTCTTTTCTTTCGGCACATTTTCGTGCGAGGTGAACCTCTGGCAATAATACCAATTTGATTAGCGGACGAATCAACTTGGATGAGGCCGTTTTGAATGTGACCACTCGCACCACGCCGTCTCCAGGATGTAGCTGCGTGATCCGTGCCAGTGGCCACTTGTTAGGAGGAGCTATTTCGGAGCGGATGAGACACAGCGATCCGATGCGTGGTGACAATGCTTCTTTGGTCCACTTCGGTTTGGTAGCCAGAGTATGCAAGTACTCGCGTGATCATCTTTACCAAAAGTGATCTCGCATCCTGGATGAGTTGCCACCTAGACATTAAATTTTCCTTTTCTTCAACCAATGATGGTTGGGGGATGGCCAGCAGTGGTGCCCCGATGAACAGGTGACCTGATGTCAGAACTGTGAGGTCGGAGTCGTCTGAGAGTGCATGCATGGACCGGGAATTCATGCATGCCTCTACTTGTGTAAGTAGGGTGGTCATCTCCTCGAAGGTGAGTCTGGTTTCGCCGATGGTTCTGCGCAGGTGATACTTTGCTGACTTCACAGCCGCCTCCCAGAGATCATCAAAGTGTGGTGCCGAAGGAGAGTTAAAGTGCCACCAGATTCCTTCTGATGTGGTGATGTGTGCGATTTGTCTTTCTCCTTCTGAGGAGGAGGCTCGGAGCATCTCTCGAAGTTGTCTGTCGGCGCCCGAAAAATTGGTGCCGCAGTCGGAGTAGATATCCGTGCAAAGTCCTCGGCGAGATGTGAAGCGGCGGAGGGCAGCCAGGAAAGCGTCGATGGTATAGTCTGAAACAGCCTGTAGAGTTTGAAACAGAAGTAAACTGCTTTGGAGCTAAAACAAACGAAAATAGCAATGAAGGTTTTTATGAGCATTGCGATCACGCCCTTTGCTCGTACTGATGAAAATAGGCCTGGCGTAGTCGATGCCCACTCTGAGAAATGGTCGTGCAGGAGTCACTCTTCCTGGAGGAAGGTTTCCCATTAGAAGTTGCGGAGTGACAGCTTTCCACCGAGTGCACGTTACGCATTGGTAACATGAGGCTCAATGGCGCCATGTCCCAGGCAAGGATAACCCCGCCGACTGTGCCTTCTGAGGACTTACACCACCGCTCTTCGGTCATCTCTTGTGGTGGACGGGTCCTGCATGGCTATGCGGGAATTCGACGGAATGGCCAAGCGGAAACAAGGAACCCATCAAGGACATTCCGGAGCAACGGGTCACTACGCTCGTTGCAGTCATCAGGAACAACCACGAGCATGAAGAACTCCTCAGGTTCTCATCATTGCATCAACTCCTGAAAGTAACTTCCTGGTGCTTACGTTGGCGTCGTCCAGTCAAATCTGCGGACGAGGAGCACCACTGGTCAACACTTCTCCCTGCTGAACCTCTTTCGGATGCGTTTACGAAGCCGTGTAGCTCGAGATGAGAGCTCGTGTCGCCGGTGCCGAGCCAGCGGCCGACTCTGAGCTTCTCGAGAAGTGGAAGTTCCTCCCAGAGCCGCTTCACAATGATGGTCGACGGCAACGGTGCGTCCTAGTCTAACTGCTGCAGCCAGGCAGACTGAATTAAGATTTTCACCTAAATTATTACTGGAGCCAGCCATCCGAGCGGGTCGAAGAGTCGGGCAGTTTCCGTCAGCAAGTTTCTCTTGGTGAAAGTGACGACAGTGCGAGGAGGAACAGAGAAGCGAATTCATTACTAGTCGGATACCAGCGCAATCCCAGAGTTGAGTGGTTGTCTTGTTCCCAAGCTAGCGAGTCTCTGGTGAGGCAGTGCTTGGGATGTCACGGAGAAGCTCATGGTAGTTGGCGGCCCATTTTCGCAGAGAAAACCCGTCCGCCATGCAGAGATTGCGGAGCTCGATTTGTAGAGCGATAGCGTCAGCTTTGCAATGTGCTCCGGTTACGATATCATCAACGTAGCAGTCGTGTCGTAACGCATCTGCGCCTCGCGGGTAATGAGCTCCTTCGTTGTCGGCCAGTTGACGAAGAGCGCGGATGGCGAGAAATGGCGCGTACGCGAGACCGTAAGTGACTGTTTTTAAAGTATATTCACATATCGGCTCATTAACGTTGTATCGCCAGAGAATACATTGATATTTTTGATCTTCTGGATTAACAAGAATTTGGCGATACATCTTCTCGATGTCAGTTACAAGCGCGTAACGATGCCACCGCCACCGCAGAAGTATGTTCGCGAGGGGTGGCAGCAGGTTGTCACCGACCAGAAGATGAGTATTAAGACTCACCGGACCTTGTACGCTGCGATCCGTTGAAGACGACCTTGAGGTTGGTAGTGGTGCTGGATTCTTGGAGCACGTCGTGATGAGGAAGATAGCATCTATCCTTAACCGAAAACCTTAGCTGTGAATGTGCGACGAAGTTGCGCCACGCTCGTGAGTGCGGTTGCAAATTTGCAGGTTTTCGTAGGCGATCGGATGACGGGTGGCGTTACACGAAACGTGACAGAAATGCGTCTTCACGCGGCCGCTCCTACGGGCGGCACATAATCACAAAACAATAGTCGGGCGCCAGGCACGAGCGAGCGTGCCACTCTTTCTAGAAATTACGCGATATTTTCTTTTATGCCACCTTCGATGAGCTGCGAATGTCGACGGTAGCTCAGTCTCGGGAATGGCAGAGGGGGCGGTTCGCGGTCGAGGATAGCGGCAGAGCGTTTGGAGGAGCGAATAGGGGCGAGAATAAAATACACACGAATTAACAATAACAAAAGTAACAAATATATTGAATGAGTCTCCGACTCCCAATTACATCTGGCGGTACAATCGAAACGGTAAGTTCTACTTGAGCGCGATAACTAATTTACGTAAGCCCCGAGGTTTTACGCTAGGCGCATCAACTCCGTTAAACTCCCGCGAGTTCACGCCACACAGGAATACTCTCGCGAATTATGTGAACCATAATTCATCGCCTCACAAATGCTAAGAAATCCGGCAACGATTGCAGCGTGGACACGGCGTGACCTCGTGCGCGCTCGCGGGGCCTCGCGCCGCTCAGCTGAAATGCGGAGACGGCTCAAGTACGTGCAAATTCGACGCTATACAGTCTCGATACTACAGAATACGCCTAATTATTAACCACTATTATGAATTGTCGTTACTGACTATGACAGAGAGAGCCGAATAGACATACAAATCTTACACTCGAGACGACACGATACGCGACAATACTACGATACGGAAATTCAACGTAACATAGGATCCGCGATACCAAGAAACCGACACGAGTGACGAGGCTGTGACCTTGGCGGACGCATTATAATTATCCCGACGACAAGGGCCGTTCCGGGAGGCGACACGCGTACTAAATCTCCGGAAATCTACCGCACGGCAATGCCACGTGCACTCAAAATCTTTCACCCGACAGAATCCCGATAAACTTGCCTCCCGGACACGGAAACTGGCGACTTTTCAGTAGCGACGCTCGTCTCACCGAATCTCCCTCGCAGGTGCGCTTCTGGTCGACCTTGAGAGACGCTGATGCCGCTGACGTCCTTCGTCCTCTCGCGTGCTCTCGCGACACGGGCCACAACTCAAGTGACGGGCGCTAATCCTTCCGGGCGCACGCAGGGCTCGTTATCCCCGCGAGGGGGCCTTATCGCGCCTGATTGGCGCGTGATTCCGCGGCTCCGCTAATCGCGGAAGCCGCGTCATGCCCTTGTCGCATGTCCTGGCGCGCGAAATTCGAGTGGTCTCTTCCGGGCCGCCTCGTGACTTTGAGGTGCCTATCCGGGGCTCTCGCTGTCCTTGGGCGTAGAGTGGCCATCCCCGTCATGCCGTGCTGACTCTCGATCCGCTTTACGCCTGGAAGAGGGTGCGATAAACAAAATGCCTTGCGATAATCCAAAGGGCGAAATAGAAGAAAGGATATCACCTGCGTGCAACCCGGGGTCAGGTGTCGTGCGCCCCCGGCTGGTCCATCCGTATCGGTAGTCTCTTGGCTCCCATTCCTGGTCGTTCTTCTTCCTCTTCTCTCCGGTGAGGTAGCATCGGGATCGCAGGAGTCGCCGGCCTCTATTACCCTCGGTATGGGAATAACAAGGAAAAGAAAAACGGAAGCGACAACGCGGAACGCGTAAGGTACGCCAACAATGTCGCGGAAAGAACAAGAAAAAGCGCAGGTGCGTCCGCCCTCCCCCCAAAATGAGAGAGGATTCAGGATGCCAGACTGCACTGTTCAGTCAGGCCATGCAGCCCTTGTGACGGACGGAAAACGTCACATCACAACTGGTCACAAGGTGATATCCTTCCTTCTATTTCGCCCTTTGGATTATCGCAAGGCATTTTTTTTATCGCACCCTCTTCCAGGCGCAAAGCGGATCGAGAGTCAGCACGGCATGACGAGGAGGGCCACTCTACGCCCAAGGACGGCGAGAGCCCCGGATAGGCACCTCGAGGCCACACCGTGAATGTCGCTTTGAGCCATCAGCAAAGTTTGCAAATCCTCACTCAACGCTCACTCACTTCACTCTTCTTGGTCAGCACTAGCAAGTTGAACGCGACGCACCCGACACTGCGGTTGCCGAGTATCCGGCTCGAAGGATCAGAAAATGTACGCGAATGCACCGCGCGAAAGAATGAAGCGAGAGGATGTCACACGGCTGATACAACGCACAAAAGTGAAAAGAACTACGTTTCTTTGTAGTTTAACAAAAGATTTACTTTATTTCTTACAACAACGACAAATTCAGCACAAATTGAAAATTATCGCAAAGTATTACACACCATCCCCTTTTTCGAATTCTTACTCAGTAGCAATAGAAAATCGCGGCGATTTCTCGGCGGTTCTCGAAGGAATCTTCCTTGCAGCGGTTCTACGTCGCGGTTTTTTCACGGCGGTTTTCTATACAATAGCGAGACTCTGAACACTAAGAGAGAGAGAACGGCGACGAACGGCGCATATATTGCCTTCGTGGTCCGGGGTCTCCTTTTGATAAAGTCCAATGAAATTTTGCCACAATTGTAATTTCTGCGTGGTATTCGTTGTATAAGATTGATTGGCGCCTCGGATTCTTTTCTAACGACTTTCGACGTAACAGTCATGCGCGACAGAAAATTCGTGCGTGGGATTGGTGGCCGCGCCGTTCGACGTGTTCGTCGGAGCGCTGCGCTCGCGCGCGTGATTGCCGTTCTCGAACCTTTTCGAACCTTCGGTCCGTTGCCGTTGTCTGCTGTGTGTGTGTGTGTGTGTGTGTGTGTGTGCGTGCGTGCGTGCGTGCGTGCGTGCGTGCGTGCGTGCGTGCGTGCGTGCGTGTGTGTGTGTGTGTGTGTGTGTAATGAATTAATTTGAAATAAAAAAAATGACAAATTGGTAGCTTTAGTGAAAATTAAGATCGTGCTAGAGATGAATTTACAGACTCATTTCATACACACGTCCAACAACAATTAATGTTAATTAAACAAAAGAATTATTACTTTTTTACGAATCTCAAACATTTACAAAGATTTAAATTTTACATTTAATATTTGTAATCCGAGGGACGAGCAATATCATTTGTATCAGCAGTACATAATCCTAAAATACTGCGTTTTTTTTTNTTATTACTTTTTTACGAATCTCAAACATTTACAAAGATTTAAATTTTACATTTAATATTTGTAATCCGAGGGACGAGCAATATCATTTGTATCAGCAGTACATAATCCTAAAATACTGCGTTTTTTTTAGCAACACTATTGTATAATATGTTCGTCGACATACGAGACAAATGTTTTTCTTCGATAATCATATTTAAAGAAGTTTCTCCTCTCGCTTTCAATGCTGATTTCACAATGCAAGCGGCATTAACAGAAACTGACGACAATTTGTTGTGTTTTCTTGTTTTCAAATCAGTTAAGAAGGAAAACATTTTCTCCGCGTCGGCATTTGAATTTGGAAGAGATCGTACAGCATTTAAAAGTTTTGTTAAGTTTGGATATTTATCGATGTTCTTTGGATGTTGAGATTGCAAAATTGTTTCCACATATCATCGAATCTTAATTTAGCGAGACTGATTTTCTTCTGTAATGCAAAATCTAATGGCAATGCAAACCATTCTTTCTTTAAAGCGTCTTCATCGAAACCACCGATAGTTTGAGCTACGAATAAAACATTTGCTCTTGCCTTTCCTCCGCGTTAGTAGCGAATGCTGCGTGCAATAAAATACCCGATTTTTGCGAATTTATTAAAAAGATTTATTAAAAAGATTGCTAGATATATTAACAGCAGTCCAAAACGATCAGCTGTATTCACTGAATTTTGTGACTTTTTTCAAGAAAAAAGTCTTAAAATATTAAAATTATGTGATACGCGCTGGCTTTCTCGCTATTTTTGTATTGAAAGACTTCTAGAATATTGGGATACAATAAGATACTTCCTTTATGAAATAGTTGTAAGCGAAAAAGCAGGTCCTGTCAAAGATTTATTGTCTATAATGGATAATGTAGAGACAAAAGCTTATTTTCTTTTCTTACAGTATATTTTAGATTTGTTTAACAAATTTAATGCACATTTTCAGTCATTAGAAACACGAATTCATGAATTGCAACCAAAATCTTTAACATTACTTTATAAAATATGCCAAAATTTTTTAAAGAATGAGCATATACAATGTTTTTTGTACATATACTGTTTTCTTTAAAAGAAAATCAAAGAAATCTTGATGAAATTAACTTAGGATCAGAATGTCAGGAATATCTTAACGAATTAATGATGCAAGGTCACGAAAACGTAGTTTTCGAAGCAACTGCTTGATGTTTTACGTGACTGCTGCTGAGGAAATTCGTAAAAGATTGTCTGTAAACGATATTTTTTTATCAAAATTAAATGTTTTTGGGCCTTCAGTATGTTTACAAGATACTGGTAGAGAAACATCATTCAGCAATGTATCTGTAATGTCCACATTTCATTTCTAAATGCTATAACTTTTCTGCACTGCAATCTCTAGCATCAATATTAATTTGACTAATTGTATTCGATTATCTAATGTTTTCGGTTCAATGTATCGAATAAGAAAAGTCATACATTTGTCATTACAAATATCAGATGTTTCATCGATAAATATTGTAAATTTTGTGTTCTGAATGTTGTTCACAACACGTTTCTTTCGACTGGACTCAAAACGTTTGTAATAATATTTGTACATTTTTTACGACTCATTTTCATGCTTTGTAATGCATTAGGATCCTTTCCAATATATTGGAACAAACTAAGAATCTCATTTGCAGTTGTATGAGCAATATTTTTTTCCGTAATTAAATTTTTCCGTTGATGTGACAAATCTTATTTCTGCTTCTATACGCTTCTCGAATAACAAAAGCGATTCATTACTTTGTACATTTAAATTTTTATTCGATTCACTTGTTTCATTAAAAGAACTTTTACATTCGTTTACATGTGCTTCGATTCTGCGTGACGATAGATGTGAGATAAATGAGCAGTAAGATACTTGTCACAGATTAAAATAAGTTTTCATCATGTGGCGCTTCACGTAACCAACATTTGAACTGCTCAAAATATAAACTGCTATAAATATAACCATTTCTTTTTAAATGTTGATGTATTGTTACATTTTTTAATTGAAGTATCGTTAATAGATGATGAATGAATTAAAGTATCGTCATTAATGAACAATGTATTCTTTTCAAGATTATTTTTATGACACGCAGAATTCGCATGTCGCGAAACATGTATTGAATAATATCGCATGAATAATTTTTATTGCACACATTGCAATAATACATACTGCTATCAGATGATAGTTCGCGTATCCAAAATTTGTATCTTTCGTCTGTAAGCCAAGCTTCTGAAAAGCTTCGCTTAGGTTTTTTAGTTAATTCGTAACACATGTCTCTATATTGCTATACTAACTAAATATATAAACTAAATATATAATTAAATATTTAAATATGCAATGTATATTTGTGTGTATATTGTGTGTATATATGTATATTGTGTGAAATTCCATCTTACCTTCAATATTATAGCTAATATTGAAAATGATGTGGCGATATTGCTTGCGACTATGCGAGCAAAAATCAACAATAATATATAGCGCATCGTTGCGGCAAAACCAGGATGCTTATTTATTAGTTCGCGAACGCGACTCACATATGCATGCATACACCGCGTGAAGAGCTGCACGGAATAAACAAAAGAAAACGACGCGATGGAAAGTTAATGCAAGCAATTTATTATTTTAACGTAAGTATTACGTCCAAACCCTTGAAAATTTGGTCAAGGAGATAATGAGGGAGAATGGAAAGGGTGGAAGGACGGTTAGACTCAATCTCACAGGTATACGCGCGGAGGCGAACACCTGTGAGTCGTACGCACCTTTTCAGTCCCGGAATATGGGTCAACATCCGAAGGGACGCTATGACACCTGTTCCGCTGGACAGTGCGAACGTTGGTCTTACTTTTTGTCAAGGAACTTAATCCTTTTGATGCCGGACCTCGTGCGACGGTATTAGAGGGAAGTGAATGCGAGAGGTGATTTTAATAAAAGACAGGGGAATACTTTAAGTTACGTTTATTAACAATAAAAAGAAGAAAAATAATAAAATAAAAAAATGTTATACATAATAGACTTTTCTCCTTTCCTTTATACACAAAAATAATTAACATCTTGTGCGTGCGTGCGTGCGTGCGTGCATATGTATTCATAAATATGATAATTTTTAGGAAATTTATAATAAACACAATATAAGAACGCTGTTGTTGTTATATGAACATCCTTCGTTGTATGTTTTTATAAAGTCAATTGAATACCACAACCGAACCAAAAGAGAGAACGCTTACTAAGAAATATATCAGCAATATTAAGAAATAACAAAATAGTCTTTAACTATAGAAGCTGCTAAAAATTTAGTAATAAAAAAATCAATAATAATCAAAATAATAATAATAATAATCAAAATTAATAATANGCGACGGTAGCGCGTGGTGGGATCAATGCCCTTTGACCAATCAGGCACGACCTGATGATCTATCGAGAGCCAATCCTCGCGAGTTCGTGGATCCGCGTATCGGTTACTTCTGCTACGGAATTTTCCGGTAGCGACAAGCTCGCGCAAGAACATCTCTCGAACGTTCTTCTTAGAACACAACAACTGACTTAACGAAAATATGCCTACATAATAATCAAATGTATCTAAAAAATAAAAAAGTAAATATTTATATTTTAGTCACTGCTTGATAAGATCAAAACTAGATCTTGCTGCTTAATGATATTTATGTAAATTTATGTAAATTTACATTTATCACACAGTTCATTTTAAATCTGCATGCCGTTACATTCGGATATAAACGCAATCATGAACTTTAATCATGTCTTTAACATGAACTGATAAATGTAAATTTATATATAAATATTATATAAATATTATTTGAGATCCAGCTTTGGTGATGATTATTATGTAATATGATCCACTAGACAGTCGTTGGAAATTTATATTCTATTAAGGTATATCCACACAAACTTGCATAGTCGCATAAACATATGCATAAAGAAATTATCCAATCACATTTCTCCTATAAAGACGCACATAAAATGCGATTGGATAATTTTTGTTATGCATACGTTTATGCGGCTGTGCAAGTTTGTATGTATATAGCCTTATACTTTGCTTTCTGTAAATGAAGAAATGTTACACGGTGCACAAATGCTTTTATATAAATAAATAATTTACTACGCTTCTATTAAAATATTTATTTGAAGGTTAAAAAATTGTGACAATAATTAAATAGTACAATAAGGACCTTCAATAAATATGAAGCCGTAAAAAATCAACCACTGCCGATTACAACAAGAATAGTTGACCAATGATTTGATTAAATAGAGTATATTATAGAGTACAGTCAATGCGATGCTGCAAAAGTTTTGAAGCAGTTTTTAATTGGTTAGTTTGTAAAATTCTTTCTTCTAATTGGTCCATCAAACGCTTCAAATCATTTGTAGCGAGATTTTGACCACAGCAATAGAATCATTCGAGATAAGAGAACTCTGTAAGAGAATAATGTCCGAGAATTCGGATCAATTTCTAGCATTGTGGACACAAGCTTTAAAAATTAGCAGTCTAGTAATATATATAGAAGTCTGTCCAACTGCTCCAATCGCCATTTTACTTACGATCCAAGCTCCCTGAGTTAATTTGGAGCATTGTGATGCGAATAAACCTCATAAAAATGCACCCTAGTAATTAGTGATGCTTCTGATTGGTTGTCGTGAAACATTGTTCAAGCCAAACAAAGTTACTAGCCTGCTCTCCAAGCGATTGAATATAATTGGTTGGATGTATAAGTAATAATTAATCATATTCATTTGTTCGGCAAACAGGCTAGCCACTTTGTCGACTTGAACGCGCCAGATGCCTAGTGCGACTAGCGACGGTTAGAGTCTTATGCTACATTCCAAAACTTCCCTTCCGAGGAAGATTTTACTCTATATGCTATAGTATACGTTAAACTGGTTTTACATTAGTTGCAAGCTGATCGCAAGTTTGTTGCGACAGCCAATCTGAAACTTGCATGTTGAAATCAACACTTCATATTTGCTGTCGCAACAAACTTGCGATTGGCTTGCAACTAATGTAGAATCGGCTTTACGTGTACTATATATTTCAAGTAAAATTTTCCTCAAAGAGGAAGTTTTGAAATGTAGCCCTATATATAACAGAGAAGTGCAATCAAGTATATATTTATAAAAGTTATAATTAATCGTCCAAAGAAAAAATGGCCTGTGTTTACATCTGTCATTCTGTAAACGAAATACGATTCTTATAACAGTAGTGTTTCTACTGACTACAAAGAAATATTAATTGATATTCTCTTTGGAAACTACAGTATACACATCAAGATTTAAAAATAATGATACTTATCGAAATTAAAGTCTTAGAAGACTATCCGTAGAAAAAATGACGGAACCAATCAGAAATCGGAACAACAGTTGCGCTTCTGTGTTATATGTAGGACTCTAGCGACGATGTGTTGGCAACTTATTGTAGGCTACGGTTAATTTTCATACGTAGCACGCTGCGGTAGCAATTCGTTGCTGTTGGTTAAAAATTTTATGAGATAACGCACTTCTGATGCAAAATACATTTTGACGCATCTCGTTGAAGTTCAATCGAATGAACAACGAGCAGCAAAGAATTCGAAGCCGAGAAAGTCACAGCAATATTTGCAAAAAATGTGATAATTGAGTACATTTACAATGAGTATATTTTTATTAAGTATATTTTGATGAGGATATTCTAAATTCTAAATAATTATCTGAAATGGTAGTTGTCCAAATTGTAACTGCACTAACAGTTGCCATATAATCATAAGTTTTTACCTTTTTAAGTTTCCCATATTAATTTTCGAGCTGAGCAAATAAAAGCACATATTTGAGATTAAATTTTAATA
Source organism: Acromyrmex charruanus (assembly GCA_017607545.1). Classification (NCBI taxonomy): domain Eukaryota; kingdom Metazoa; phylum Arthropoda; class Insecta; order Hymenoptera; family Formicidae; genus Acromyrmex; species Acromyrmex charruanus. The sequence goes on from JAANIC010004495.1 coordinate 590,948, forward strand.
CATATGGTATTGCCGTTGTTCCTTTTCATGCGCAGCAAATGCAACGGAAGCAATTACATATGAAAAATTTGTATCATGTGACATTTTTGCTGCCGCAGCGTGCTGCGCATAAAAAGGCATCTTAAAACCGAGTTCACACCTTGACAGAAAAGCGGAAAGCGGAAAAGCGGAAGCCAATCGGAACTCGCAGTAGTAGTAGGCGGTACATTTCGCTTGTCTGCTTCTGTCTTTCCGCAAGTTTTGATTGGCTTCCGCTTTTCCGCTTTTCATTTTCCGTCAAGATGTGAACCCCGCCTAAGATTTAATTGCGAGTTGTAAAACTAGGGGTCGAGTTGCCACAACGAATGCTTCGAAACATTTGATTAAACATTTTATCCAATCGGAAGAAAGAAATTTATTAATTGACCAATCAAAAAATGCTTCGAAGCATTCATAGCAGCAACTTGACTGCACCCTAGGCCTTAATTCTGCTGAAGGAGACGTCAGATTAAACATAATCATTTGTATTTACATTATAAATGTTTTCTTGTGTTGCTATGTAATGAATAATATTATACAAAATATAGTTTTAATAATTTTTGGTAATTATGAGGATGGCTGACGAATGAATGTTAAATGACGGCCAATGAATGTTACGTGTAATGTTTCTATTGTACATAGTTCTATTCCAAATAAATTATAATCTATGTGTACAGTGGAGTGTGTAGACAGTAACGCTTGGGTTCGGGGCGGCTACGCCGTCCCGAATAAAAAAGAATGACATCCTAGCCGTTTGAGGCCTAACCGCCTAGAAGTTACAGCCTAGTCTGCTTGGAATATTCCTAACCCATGAAGACAGTGGGATGTGAGAACAGTCTTTTTAGAGGCAGTAAAAGCCCATTTGGAATTTGTAGTGTGAGGATAGTATTTCTAATTCCGCGTAAGATTCAGACTAACCTCCATAGTCGTCAACTTTAACGCTTACTCAGTTCGTGGGGCAGAGCGACACTTTTTTCTGCCACATTCATTCATTTCGTGCAAAAACGCATCAAATGAGCCTAATTTCATTAAAATCGTGAGATCGATTGTCTCCTTCATAATTATCTAATTTTTATATAGACATTGACGAAATGGTAACCTGTGCAGCAGCTGGTTGTAAGAATTCATCTAATAAAGGTGTTAAAATGAATTGTTTTCCAAAAAATGCTTATCGTCGAAACGTATGGATAAGAAATGCCAAACTGGAAAATAAAATATTAAACCGCTCTGCAGCATTATGTGAGGTATTTTATTTATATATTTTCCTATTTAATTTTATATTTTACTTTTAAATATTTGCTAAACTTATCTATTTTATATTTATATTTTACTTTTGAATATGTGCACAACTTTACAGTTATTATATTTTTAATTTATTTTTGTATGTTACATTATTATATTTTTTCTTGAAATAGTAAAATTCCTTATTTTTAAGTTTCATTTTACTTCAAATATGTGGGAAAAGATACGAATCGATGGAACAAAAAAACTTAAATGTACAGCAGTTCCAACAATATTTGGAGAATTAGTAACTCAACAAAAAAACAAAGCTAAAATTAATCGTAAGTTCAATTTTAACTTTGTACCATTATTATTTTCTCAGTTTATATTAGAAATAATAAGAATGATACTTAAGTGTGTAATTATTAATGTATACAAAAAACATTATAGTAATTAATATAATAATTAATATTATAGTAATTAATTCAAAGTAATAGTTAATTTTGTCATCATTGTAATTGCTATTAATTAGATAATATTTATTTTTATTCAGAAAATACTGCTAATTTAAATGGAATTAAACAATCTCAGATAATAATATCTAAGACAGATTATGATGGTACTGTTACAATATCTATAAATAATCCGAAAGAAGGACAATGTAAATCAGATAATCTTCTATCTGATATTGAAGAAGAAGAAGCAATAACTCATCAAATAAACAAAAAAACTGTTGAAGAAGAAATAGCAGAATCATATAGTGATGGAAACATACAAGACGACACATTGGTTTCAAAACGAGAACGCAGTTTGGATAAACAAAATTTATTGTATATGGAAAAAATTAAGAAATTAGAAAAGCTGCTTCGGAAGTCAGAATCACTACGAATGAGTATGGAAAAGAGATATAAACGTTTACAAAGCCAATATAAAAACAGAATTAAGGAATTAGAAAAAAAAGTATGCATTATCGAATAGTTTCCTACAGTTATTTGACAACTTTTTCACGCAGATTAGATACAGCTCTTTAAACAAAAAATATTAAAAAATTCCAAATGGTGTAATGTAATGTTAATTAAAACATATCACTTAAAATTTGTGTGCAGCCTATTAGGATATAAAGAGCAAAGTTCCCCATTCCATCTATTAGAACATTAAATAGAAAACTTGAAAAGTTAAAATTCTAAAGTGGAATATTGTATGAAATTTATCAATTTTTAAATATAAAAGTTTCACAATTTAGTAATAGTACAGATCAGGTTTCCTGAGTCACTATTCTCACTTTATTCACTATTTTGAAGAAGGCTCACTTTTGTTCATTTTTTCAGTAAAAACTCATTATTTTTTGATAAAATTCTATTATTTCTGTATTTGCTATAATTTCTGTCTAATAAGTTGTACATTTTTTAAAATTTTTGCTGCGTGTTTTCATTCCTTTTCTGTGAATAGATTCGAATAATTTGAATCTCATGCCATATATGGTGGGATTTTACTGATTATTTATCAGAAAGGTTTTTATTTAAGCATTTCATTATAATTTACAGTTATTCCAATCCACTTAAATTAAATCAATTTATTGAGCGCTATAGTCATGAAAAGTATTGTTATGTTGTCATATGTACTTGTGCCATGTAAGGTGATAGCTTTAACAGTATGAAAAACTTATTAGAAAATGTGATATTACTTATACAAATGTGTAAAACTTATTGCGATATTATACCAAATAATATTGGGTTGGAGAAAAAGTTCTGTGGAATTTTGTTAGCTCACAATTATATACAAAATATATTTGTTGCGAAATTATCAACTATCTCAATTATCGACGTCAAAGCTTAAAGTTTTTTAAAAGTTTGTTTTTGAAAAATGTTTCTACTTTTTGTTACCAAGTTACACGCGGATTAAATAAAAGAGCATTCTGATTTTGATAACTCCGTTAAAAATCATCATATTAATATTATATGTAGTTAATAAAACGGATTCTTAAAGCTGAAACTTTGCTCTATCAAATAATATGCTAATTTTTTAAATGTAAAATATATAGAAATTTGAGTTATAAAAATGTGATATTACTATTGATATTACTTATGCGCAATAGTTATAAGAATAGCAATACCATATTTTTAGCTCAAATTTATCTATCCTATTGTTTAAATTGTAATTATATCACTCAATAGAGCAACGATTTAAAAAACTGTTTTTTTTTTAATTGCAGATGATTTTTAATAAAGTATATGAACAATCAAAGTCAGAATACTCCTTTTTACTTAACTCGCGAATAACTCAAGTAAAAAATCTCTCATAAAAAATCGTAGAAACATTTCTTAAAAACGATTTTGTAAGGAAAACTTCAAACTTTCACGATATAAATAGTAAACAATTTTTGCAAATTTTTTTGGCATGTAACAGACCCACAAAGTGAAAAGAAAAATTTCCCTTTTTTTCAGCTCGTAGTATTCTATATATAAAAATTACAAAACTCACATAAATTCAAAAAATATAGTCACTATTCAAAAGTAGATTTCAAGGTTTAGAATTTTTTTAAATTTAAATTTTGTCTATTTTTAACGAAGATATGTTGTATAATTTTGACTAACAAAATACCATAGAACTTTTCCTTCAACCTAATATTAAGGGAAAATTGTACTAAAAAGTTTTAAATATGTTTTAATTTTACTGGTTTTGAAAGACTTAAATAAACTTATAGAATCTTAAGAAACTAGATACCTATATCAAATAATAATTTGAAAATAATAACTTTGTTTCCAGACACTTGTTTCATTCCTAAGTTGGTTCAGTTTCTGAATTTAGATGCTATTGTTAGTAGAAATTTGTCATCTTCTCTGCCGAACGTGTGTTCTTAACGTGTATTCTTAACGTGTATTCTTAATGATAACGTTTATAAAATTCGAAAATGTCTTTACATTTAATGGAATATTAAATGATCATGAAAAGTATCATTGTCACATAATATTCAAAATAATAAAGTGCTAATTCTTAGATATAATTCTATACAATTCTATACAATAATTCTATACAATTTTAATCAAATCTAAAACAAATTAGTTTGTTGCTCAACATTTAAAAAAATTCACTTTTCTCTCATTATTTCGAATATAAAACTATTCTCACTTTTTTGGGAGCACTGAGCCGGCGGCAAACCTGGTACAGTACAGATAAAGACTCTGTATTGTTTTAGATGAAATAAGTATAACTCAGGATCAGTATATAAACAAATTATATAAATTATTAAAAAAACTGAAGAAATCGGAATTATATATTCACACCGTAATTTCAGATATGTGCTTCAAATCAAGCTATGTGGAGAGCATTTAATATTCAAGCACCAAAATGTTCAACAATATAAAATAAATGCATTCATTCATGAGACCAAAAGAGGATAGTTTTTCTTTTTTCATGATTGTATATATGCATTCAAAAGTTTCAAACAAAGTATTATGAATTTAAACCATCAGATCATTATGTAAAAAAGTATAATTTATCAACAAATTTAACATGCTAAACCAGGAAATTACCAGGGATTATTTAATAAGCAAAAGAATTTCCTATTATTATTATGTCCAAAATTACGTGACAAATATTTTGATAGATCAAAACATTTTCAAAAAATGCATGTAAAAAGTGCTTATCATGTTTTAAGTCACGAAATAAGTACAGCATTAGAATATTTAGCTTCTGAAGATTCAAAACCAGAATATATCTCGTGGCTAACAAAATAAATGGCTCTGATTAAAATTATTACTAACTAAAAATAGTTAGTAATAGAAATAATGAGGGGAATAAGTAAAAATATCTGAAAAATTTTTTTATGAAGTTATGAATTTTCTAAATGAATTTATCGAACTAATTTTATTGTTAACTTTTGGTAACAAAAATAATTGGAAACCATTTCAGAAAAGCATAATATTAATACAAAATCGATAATTAAACTATCAACATATTTGTTAAACAATAAAAATTATAAATATGTTTTGATTAGTAAATTTACGTAAGATTGCAATCGAAAATTTATTTTCAGTATTCCCTGGTGAAAAAGTTTCGCTGAAATTATTCCACGTTTTGAAATTTTAGTGAAATTGTTGAAAATTTGCTGAAACTTCACTGAAAGTGAATTTTTCAGCTAATATACTAAAAAAATCTGAATTATAATCGAAATTTCTCTGAAATTTTCTGAAGTTTCTCTAAAATTCTTGTTGAAATTTGTCTGAAAATTTTGCTGAAATTTTTCTAAAATTTTGTCGAAAATGAATTTTTCAGCTAAAAATCGTTGAAATTAAACTGAAATTTTTTTGAAATGCTAAAATTTTGTTGAAAAGTGTTCCAAAACGTGGAATAATTTCAGCAACATTTTTCCATCAGAGTTACGTATGAAAAATTGTATATTAAATGCACTCCAATTAAAAAACAATTTAATCATTAGTATTTCACATTATATGACAAAATCAATTAGTAACTATATACTGAAGATGATTGAGAACTTTTGCAAGATAAATGTTTATCTATTATTGAAAATAAAAGTAATAAATTATCACAATAAAATTAAAGCAATACCAATGAATTACAAATAAGACAAGTAATGAACTCTCGAGAATGTCAAAATGTAAAAACAAATAAATGGGCTAATGAGTTATATGCGCGATTATTAGTGCAAAAATAAAAGCGTTTATTATCGAAAAAGTACATAATTAATTACACATAGACGTTTCGAACCGTTTCAGTATTTAAACATTTGATGATGGTTCGATGAAAGTAAGCCGAAACGTCTATGTGTAATTAATTATAAATTTTATCGATAATAAACGTTTTTATTTTCGCACTAACCGCGCATATAACTCTCATTAGCCCATTATTTGTTTTTATACAATGAGTTACCATAATCAAATCAAAGCAATGATAATACCTTAGAAAAAAGTTTCAATATATCGATTAATTATTCAGTTAGTAGTTAATCAGTATATTAAAACACTTTTTAAGGGATGACTTATCGCAATGTTGAAAGCAATGATTTACAACAATCAAATGTTGAAAGTTTTAAGTTGAATAAAACAAATAAAAAAATTATCCTATCATGTGTTGAATTAAATATGTATTTTACATCACGTTGCTGGTCATATCGTTTCCAGTATAATTAAGACGTAAAAAGTTTGTCGTAATTGCATTAAATATGTCGGCAGTAAAATCAATCTATCTAATTGTAATAAATTAAATAAATTTAGATGTAACATAAATGATACACTTTTTCTTGCAAATAGCAAAACTTTTTAGTTTTTTCATGAAATGGAAAAAATTTTTAGAAGATATAAAAATAATATTATATTAACTATGAATTAAATAATAATTGATCTAAAACAATTATTTGAAGATAAGTTTAGCTATATATATATATTTTATACTATACCAATATGTAATATTAAATAAAAAAATATTAAACGGTGTGCTGTATTTAAAAATTATATGGGAAGTAAGACGATGGCAATCATAATTATATTAAATAACTATATTATTATATTACTGATATAATTTGTATATAGTTGCAATATAGTTTAGATGTAAATATTTTCTTATGATAAATGTTACTATTTATGTTAAAATAATACAAATATTTAATAATTACATTTAAAAAAAAATCGCTGCATCCAAAAATTATATGGGAAGTAAGATATAGTGGCAATTATGCATAATTATATTAAATAACTATATTATTATAAAAAACCAAAGAAAAAAGGGGCTACGAGCCAAAAATTATTATATAAAGTAAAATAAATCGTCGAAATATAGAAGTTGAATAAAAATATAAGAAACAAATATATCGTTAAGTAAAAATTTAATCTAATATGCTAGCAGTAAACAAACGTTTCGATCACACTCAGATCATTTTCAATATTGGACATACATATTTATTACAGTCGGTAAAAACAAAACATAATAAATTTTCTATTTCGCTTTCTGAAACAGACGTTGGTGACATGAAAAAAGAATATTATAATGTTCACCATTATAACATATATCGAAAAAAGAAACATACGCATAATAGCTACTTGTAGTCAATCATTGAAATGCTTACACTGTCAATAGTATTAAAATGATAAATCTCCTTAGCTTAAATCTCCTTAGATTTGAGATAAAAACAGAGACCGCATGAAATGAATTTGGTCCTGTAGAATATAATATAACTGAATTATGTCAGCGCGTAAGATTATATTATTATATTACTGTATGCAGTTATAATATATATAATTCGTATGCAGTTACAGTATAATTTAGATGCAAATATTATTTTCTTATAATAAATGTTAATATTTATGTTAAAATAATACAAATATTTAATAATTAATTTGTGAAATGTACTTTTGACTTTAATTATATTATAAAATTTATTTCTTTTTTATTTGTGACATGCATTGACTGCGTTCCACTTAACGCTCGCAACGCTCGCAACGCTCGCAAAGCATCGTTTGTCCTTGTTTAACATTTGATAAACGATAAGGATGAAATGATTCTACGAGCGTTGATTCGATTGATTAAGCGACGATTCTATGAGCATTAAATGGAATGCAGTCACTGATATGTGTTGATTATGTAATAAAGTTTATTTCAATAAAGTAAATTTTTAAAAGTGGAGTAAAAAATGCGTATATTTTCGTAATTTTCGTATATTTTCTTAAAAATTAACACAATGTCATGGCCTATTTCGAGCTGTAATTAAATTAACTTTAAATTAATATAATTAACAAATTAAAGTTAATTTAATTACAGCTTGAAATAGGCCATGACATTGTGTTAATTTTTAAGTAAATTTTTATTAATATTTTGTGTGTATTTTTACAGNGTTTGAGAATACATCACCTGGGAATTAAAATTCTTTTATAAAATTTACGGACATAACTCTTTGAATGATAGTAATAAATACAATCGTTACTTTTATTAAGGGTACAAACTAGTTAATAAATTAAAAATTGAATAAAAAGTTAATAACTTTTAACTTAATTTAGCTTATATCAATTTAGCTTATATGAATTAAATTTCGACTTAACGTAATTACTTTAAAACTTCGATTTATTAACACTTTTCTTTTAAAGTTAAAAAAGTTTAAGTTAAAAGTTTTGTTTTATTTCTTTAAACATTAATATTTTTTTCTATAAAATCTTAAATATTAAAGAATTAGTTCAAAAAAAGCTAAGCATTTAGGAAATAATATCAGCGCTTATGTGCCTATAAGATATGTCATTCTATTTTTGTTTTATCACGTTTGATGACTGATACTATTTGCAAATACCTATATAAAACTCAGTTTTTTATTGCAAAAGAAAAAATACATTGTTATATAAAAAATTATTTCTTTATTTTTTCATATTTACAAATAAAATATTAAATTTATTTGATAATCTATATTTAACATTTATATCTATATTGTAATTTTTTTTATTTAAAATAATCTAATTTTAAGAAAAATTAGGTTATTTTGATTTAATAAAAATATTTGCTAAAATTAACTTTTCATTTAATTTGAGTTAATTAACCTTAACGTAATTTTAACTGGGTTAGTTTTTTTTGTTCATGCAACTTTAAGGTATATTCACACAAACTTACATAGCCGCATAATGAAAATTATCCAATCACATTTTACGTGCAACTATGTAAGAGAAATGCGATTGGATAATTTTCTTTATGCATATGTTTATGCGGCTATGCAAATTTATATGGATATACCATTAAGATTATGGTACACATCTTTTAACAATAATTATAAGACGTAATTCACCTTTAGGGTGAAATCACATGGTGCGGAAAAGGACTGTGGAATAGAGAATGAAACAACCACTCAGCGCTATTCCGCATTTGCGAATAGCGAGTGCGTCATTGTTCTTGTAATAAACCGTCGTATTTTGAGAGGTTAAAATAATTTGATGCTGATTGATATGATGGAATTGCATAAAGTCGAGACGAATGAAGCAAAATGACAAAATCTAAGTGCATAAATATAGATACCAAGATAAAAAAAACAATGATGCATTACATGCGATTTCAGTGTGCCCTTTTTCGCACTTTTCCACGCCAGTTTTGTGTGCTATGTTTACACGATGCGGAAAAATGATAGTAAATGCGTTAAAACAGTTCAAAAAATTATTATAAAATTGGAAATATTAATTATAAAACATTAAATACTACAACAGTGATCATTGTTTTTACAATTTGAAAAATTATATTTTATTTTAATAAGCAAATTATTAACATGAAGTTAGTTTTTAAATTCATACTGGATACATCTTTGACGCATTATGTGAACATAGCACACAAAACTTGCGGGATGGAAAAGTGCGGAGTAGCGCTAATTGATTGTTTCAATGACGCGTTCTGTATTTATTCCGGATCGTGTGATTTTACCCTTAGGATCTAGAGAATGTGTCATTGAAACAACCAATTAGCGTTATTCGGAATAACGCAGAATAATGTTGATTAATTGCTTCTATGAAGCATTCTCTATTCTGCAGTCGTTTTCTTGCACCATATGATTTTATTTATTAAGGGTATATCCACGCAACTTGCATAGTCGCATAAACGTATGCATAAAGAAAATTATCCAATCACATTTCTCCTATAAAGACGCATGTAAAATGCGAATAATTTTCTTTATGCATACGTTTATGCGGCTATGCAAGTTTGTATGGATATACTAAAAGTTCAAAAGAATTCTCGACTGTGATTGGCTCATTCTTACTGTACATCTTATGGTTACTGTTACGGAAGGTGTATGCCATGGCCTTTAACGTAAGTAAATTAATTTTATAAGCCCTTAATTTTAACTTAATTAAAAAAAAATTAACTTATCTAAATTTATAAGAAAAACGCAATTGGTAAGTGTTGATTGGCCATTGCAATCATGTGATTTAGCAGCCCATCATGAATTGATTTCTGTGTATTAAAAATGGCTGTCTAATGGATGATTGGTGGATTTCGTAGTTCGCCTTGCAAACGACGCCATTTTTAATATTTTTTCTGGAACTTTTGTGATTCTGACATAAGTCGGTTGTGCTTCTTTGATAAATCTAGGACTCTAAAGCGGGGAGCACAAACTCTTGCATAATGCATAACACATAATGCATAAGAAAATGTCCACCAATCGAAGTCCTTCATTTCCTTCCTTTCTATGAAATAAAGAACTTTGATTGGTTCAATTTCTTATGCCTTGTGTGTTATGCGTTATGCAAAAGTCTGTGCTCCCCGCTTAAGAGTATAGCCACACAAATTTGCATATCCGCATAAACGCATGCATAAAGAAAATTATCCAATCGCATTTTTCTTATTGTTACGTCCGTAACAATTTTAATATGTCCAGTAATTATTTTTTGAAACATACTTGAAATAACACAAACACCAAATCTCTAGAGACGTACCTCCTCGACACTTACAGCCGACAGAGCGGTCAATGGAAGGGATTTTTAGGAAGCCCACGGACAAAATGTGGGAGAGAAGGCAGAGTAGCAGGGCGCGTCATTTAGAGTGGATACGCGCGTAAACACCGGCTCCTTCCTTTGTTTGCTCAATCGCTTTAGTTTTAAGCGCTATGAATCAACAAAATGTACACTTAATCTCCAATAATTATAAATAATCATATATATATTAATCTAATTAGTGTAATATTATTATCCTAATATCTTTGTAGTAAAATCGTATTATACAGAAACACAAATATACGCTAACCTTTGGAATTTCGAAATTCACTCCAGCCATCACTGAATCTTTTGTTTTGAATTTCGCACAAGTAGCCATTTTTGCGTTGCCGCAAATGAAGTTGGATTAATCCAACTTCATTTACGGCAACGCAGAATGATTTAAAAGCACCTAGAGTCTAGTTCTTTCTAAAGTGCTGCCACGCGCGGCATTTGCCGCGTCCATCAGTAAGTACCTTTAGGTACTGTTCGCGGCGAAATTTGATGATAATGAATGACAGATACATCTGTTATATAGATAACTCTTTTTATTGGTATTTACTTATTACAGTATTCCGATTAGGCAGTTGAACAATCTCTAAACTAATGAATGAATCTAGATATGAATGCTGCACAGTGGCGCTGTTGTCTAAGTTACTAGGGTGACGCCACATCACCCCCTTCTTAGCAATTTAAATAATGTGCTAAAATTTATTATATAATTTTCTTAAACCTTAGTAACAAAAATATTGTATATTAATCTTTGGATGTAACAGTTTTTCTAGGATTAGTATAAGTCCTTATTTCTTTTGGAGTTGACTCCTCTGTATTATCAACTTCGTAAAAGACTAATTTAAGGCGTACGTTCAGTAAATATATTCATAAGTCTAGTCTTAAAATTGCTCGTGAAGATATGATTTGTCAGTCGCTCAATGATTTCGAAAGGGCCTTCATATGGTGGTTCCAATGCTTCTTGACCATATCAATTCATGCGAGTATGTGAGTACATGTATACAATGTTTTATGTGCAAATGCTTTTCTTTTAATATGATGAGTGGCAGATTTTGCTCTAATGTTCCGCATATACTCGCGAAACTTCTCCACATACGGTTGGGGCTCGAGGAGCATTTCTTCGCTAAGGAAAACCTCACCATTGTGTATCATAAACTAGCTCGGCTGCGCTGGTCCCAATATCTTCCTTGTGATTCGTTCATAAATCTAGTAGAACTGTTGATAGGGCTTCTACCCAGTTGGAATTGCTGTAACACATAATGACCGGCTTTAGTGATCGATGCCAGCATTCAATCATCTCATTGGACACGAGGTGGTAAGCTGTGGTCCTAATACGATCGCATGATTAACGGATTAAGTTGCATCCGATAAGCTTGATTAACGGATTAAGTTGAATAACTGCGATTCAAAGTGAATTCTTTGATCAGTAGTGATGGCGGCTGAGGCACCAAATCTGGATACCCAGTGCGAATAGAAGGCTGTTATCACGATGTCAGCAATGTTGGGGAGAGGAATTGCCTTGGGCCACCTGAAAAATCTGTCCATAAGAGTTAGACAATATTGAAAATTTTAAGCGGCTGGCAGTCCAATGATATCCATGTGGACGTACTCAAAATGTCCTTTAGGTGCTTCGAACTGTTCTGGTGGATTCTTATTGTGGCGGTGAATTTTGCTTTTTTGATAGGATAGGCATGTACGCGATCATTCGGTGATATTCTTGTTCATTCCAGGCCAAAAAAATTTTTGCCGATTAACTTCCTTGTTGCACGACTTGAATGAGACAGGCCGTGAGTAAACCGAAAATTTTCTTTCGAAGCAAAGCTAGAACATATGGTCTCAAATGTTGTTGCCTGATAAATCGCAGTAGATGTACGTGTCCGAATTGTCAATCCGTAATTTGTGAAGATTCCATTTGTTTTCTTCATTTAGGATGCTACGTAGTTCGTTATCGTCGGCTTGTGTCCTGGCCAATTCTGATGTTGAAACGAGTACTGGCATGTCAATTGTTTCTATACGCAAAAGTGCATTTGCTATTACATTGCCTGCTCTAGCTATATATGTGATTCTGGTGGAGAATTGACTAATAAAATCTAATTGTCATATTTGTCTGGGCATGGTTTTGTCTGATCTCTGGAGAAATGCAAATGTTAAAGGCTTATGATCCGTTTTAATTATTAGATCTCTTCCTTCTATCATATATCTGAAAAACTTGATACTTTTATATATAGCGAGTAGCTATTGTAAGCGTTATATGTACATATATCATACTTGTAGTCACATATATGAACTACACGCTGAAATTTTTATCAGACTTAAAAATGCAGTTAAACTACCGAAATAAATATCTATAATTAAATTTTGATGCTCAATAGGTATTTATTAAGCTCTTAATATGCTGGAAATCAATAAATAAATTTATTTATTGTGAAAAATATTATCTCGGCTAGAAGTTATACTCGGATCTCTAACATTCCATACGAGATTTTAAATTTCTAGACTACCGAGTGACTTTCTATAGACTTTCTATAGTGAAGATAAAGACCCCCTCGCGGGCTGCCACCTTGTCGTGGTGAGGGGGCTCCCCCACGGGTCGCTTTGCGGCACGTGGGGGTCTAAGAGCAGCCTATACGGACTCCTTCCTGACGGGAGGAGTCTGTACACCGGGTCCGGCACCCCAAGGGGGTTTCCTCTCCTCGTGGGAGGGACTCCTGGGGGTCTCGTCCCGTCGGGACGGGTCCACAGTGTGCTGGTAAGGGTTGGCGGCCCTGACTACAATCGCCCGGTGGCACGGCACCGTTAGGGGGAATTTCTATTCCCTGCCCGTGCGGGTGTGGGCTTCGACCCCCTCCGCACCCGGGGTCCCGTGGTGCCCTCCCCTCCCCTCGTTAGTGGGGGTTGGGGTGGTCCCCTCGGGTCCCGGGTGTGGAACGTGTCGAGTGGGTGCTCCCGCAAGGCGAGTCGGCCCGTATGCTGAATGCTCCTGGCTGCGGGCTGGCTCATGCTACTGGGGAGGAAGGGGTCTCCGAGAGCTTCGGCTCATTGCACGGGGGGCCTCTCCCGCCTCGAGAGGAGCGGATTCTGTCCGTAGGGGAGGACGGGGCAGCGCGGACTTCGATCCGTCGCGGAAGCACCCGTCTCTGTCGGAGCAGGGGGTCGCGCGGCCGCTCGGACGTATTCCGAGGCAGGGCGCGCGATCCCCGCCCCCTCCGGGCCGCTCGGACGTATTCCGAGGTCGGGGCTGGGGGGGGGGGCGTCGAGTAGTTGTGCCCGGTGTCTCCGCGACGGCGTCCCTTCCGAAGCGAGACACCGGGCGGCGCACATCACGCTAGTCGCCACGGCGGCTAGGGTCCGGAAGGGGCGCCGTGACCTGAACCGTCCGTGGGGCCGTCCCGGGTGGCGCCACCCGCAGCGGTGCCTTCGAGGTCGGAGGCGAGGGACCCCCGAAACTTGTGAGTGGACTTGCACCACACCCACTCACGGGAAGTAAGGGGCTGGAGGCCAGCGTCCCCGATGACACATGCCGGGGACCCGTGTCATATGCCAGCTCCCCGGGGGAACTCGGGGCCCCCTCTCCTGGTTTTCCAGGGGAGGGGTGAGGGTACACCCTGGCTGGCGGAGCCGCTGCGGGCCGTGGGCATCAACTGAAATGTCAATATCAAATAATTCTATCAAAAGCGTGGAGGAAGCACGCTCACTTAAGAGCGTCAAGATAGAGGGTCGCTCAACGGGCGAAAACCCTCGCAAGTCGCGTCCCGGCCCTGCCTGTAGCAAGGTCAGGGCGCGCGCTGAGGCTGCCACCTCTGAGGGTGCCCTATCGAGGGCCGGATCTGCGATCTCGCTGGGGTCTCTCGGTAGCGAGAGCCGGGAGGGCCGGAAACGGACGGCCGAGTTGCTCTCCTCCTCGGATTCCGAGAGAGAGTCCACTAAGAGGTCCAGAGGCAGACCGGCCCTGAACCCTGAGCACGCCGACCAGTTCACGGCTGAGGCCAAAACGAAACGGGCCGACAAGGCCAAGGCCCGGCAGTTGAGGAGGGACCACCGGGCCATCATAGACCCGGATGTGGAACGCTCTTCTGCGTCCGCGAGAAGGGCAAGGGACAGGGCTGTCGAACTCACCATCGAGTTTGACGAGCAGCGTTTGTGCTCGGTTGTCGCGGTAGCAATTCGCGAACTGGCAGCCATCGCAAGGGCTGTTGAAAAGTACAAAAAACATAAAAGGAGACATTATCAAGGACCTGTGGACAGCTTACACAAAGCTGTCCGCAGCCCTGAGTTCAGTGATGGCGAGATCGGGCGATGGCGACCCGTCGGCCGAAGACGGCCGGACCGAGGAGCACTCCGGATCGGGGGCCTGGACGCGGGGGAAGCGAAAGATCAACCAAGAGCTAGTGCTTCTCCGCTCCAGAAACGCGACCCTGGAGCACGATCTAAAGAACAGGGACAGATCGACCTCCCGTCATACGGAGACAACGGGAAGGGACGGGGCGCCGGTTCTTGGGTGGGACTCGACCATGGAGTGGTCGGGTCTCGAAAGCTCAACCAGCGCCCGCAGCCCCATTAGAACACGGGGGCGAAGGACCGCTCCCGCGGAGGGGGTGGAGCAGCGGTCTCGCGTGACGGTCACGGAGGAGGACCTAAAGACTCCATACTTCAGGCCTCCTCTGCAGGGGGTTTCAAAACAAATGAACCCCCTGGCGACCGCCACGGACAGGGTCGCACCCGTCGGTAGGAAATCCCCTATCAACAAAAGGAAGGGGAGGATCGACGGGGGAGACGAGGAAGAAAGCCGAATGGAGCGGATCCTCAAGCGGCTCCTGCCCCGCCTCCTGAGGAGGATGGGGGTGGTCCCGACGATGGCGCCAGCCCAAGAGGGACCACCCGCCAAGCAAAGCGGCTAACCTCCCGTCCAACCGGCGGCGAAGGGAAAGAAAAAGGGAACTACCTCCAAGGCGGGGGATAACGCACCCAGCATGCCCACTCCTGCCGCGAGGAGGAATCCGTCGCCCCCCACGGTCCCCAAAACAACGGGGGACGGGACGCGCGCGGCGGATGCCAACGAGGCGACCTGGGCGCAGGTTGTCTCGAGGGCGGCCAAGAGGGCGGCCGCCAAGGCGGCGAAGAACGAGAAGGCGCCGCCCCGGCCGACCAAGAGCGCCAAAGCGCCTGCAGTCCCCGCTCCCACTAAAAAGACTGGAAGCGGAGGAAAAACGGGTGGGGGAGCAAAGAGGGGGAGCACTGCCGTAGGCAAGAAGACTCCCCTTCCTAAGCTTAGGTCGCCCAATAGCGCCGCAATCACGCTCCGACCCCACTGCCTATCAGGAGGTGGTGGCAAAGGCGCGATTCTCGATCTCTCTCAAGGACGTGGGGATTGAGGATCTGCGCCCAAGGAGGGCCATCACTGGGGCCCTCATATGGGAGGTCAGGGGCCCGGAGAGTCGTGCGAAGGCTGATTCGCTGGCCGAGAAATTATCGGCCGTCTTTGCTGACAGGGACGGTGTGAGGGTGTCCGTCGAAGACCGCCGAGGTCCGGGTCTCCGGGCTGGACGACTCGGCCACCCCACGGAGGTGGCCGAGGAGCTCACGGGGGTCTGCGGGCGCCCCCGCGAGACTTTAAGGTGGGCCGTTAGCAGGGCCCCAAACGGGCTCGGCACCTGTTGGGTGAGGTGCCCCGTAGAGGCGGCCAAACAGCTGATGGCCGCCTCTCGTGTTAAAGTGGGGTAGTCGAGCTGCAGGATAGCTCTGCTGCCGGCCCGGAGCCTCCAATGTTTCTGGTGGAACCTGGACACGTCTAGCAGAAATGTACAAGCACCGTGGACCGCTCCGGGTGCTGCTATCGGTGTGGGGACATCGGCCATGCGGCACGCAAGTGCCGTGCTAAGGTCGATTGCCCCGCGTGCCGTGGGCTCGGCCGCCCCTCGGGGCACCGCATCGGCGGCGCCGGATGTGCCGCCGTCAGAGCGAAGGGGAAGAGGGGGGATCAGAAGCCCAGTGGCCCCCCCACCACCGTCGGGGCACGAAGCATGCTCATGCAGTGCCTCGCCGAGTGGGGGGGAGGACTGGCTATCGCCGCTGATCCATATCGAATCCCGGAGAGTCACCCCAACTGGGCGGGAGACTCTCTGGGTTGGGTGGCGGTGGTCAGCCGGCACGCGCGCGACACCCTGCCGATGATTCCCATATCGGCGGGGGAGGGGTTCACGCTGGTAGAGTGGGGACCCATCGACGTAGCGAGGTGCTACTTCTCTCCTCTCCTAGGCAGGAGGGAATACGAGGACGCCCTGGAGTCTCTGGGGGAGCACATACGCCGACGCTCCCCCAGAGCACATAGGCCTACACTGGTGGGTGAGGACTTCAACGCCCACGCGTTGGAGTGGGGTTCCCCATCCACCGACTTCAGGGGCGACAGCATCCTGCTGTGGGCGGCGAGGCACGGCCTCGTTCTATTCAATAGAGGCCGTGCCAGCACCTTCGTGGGGGCCCGGGGGGAGTCCATCGTCGACCTGACGTGGGCGACCCCCGCGGCTACCATCAAGATACGAGGATGGCACGTGAACGCCGGCTCCCTGGAAGAGCTAACGGACCATCGTCTGATTCGTATGGAGCTGGTGTTCACCCCCGCGGAGGTGTCATGAAGACGCCGCCGACGTGAGACGGAGCGTCGATGGGCCCTGCGAAAGTTGGACCCCGGTGCCCTCGAGGTGAGCCTCCTCTCCTCCACCTGGCCGGAACGTAACCCGGCCAACACGGTGGAGGAGGAGGCAGAGTGGCTCGGGGACGCCATGTCGCGCGCGTGCGACGCGTCGATGCCCCGCTGCCATCCTGTGGCGAGAAGGGCAGTCTATTGATGGTCTGAAGAGCTAGCCGGGCTACGTCGGGCTACGGTGGCTGCCAGAAGGAGGTATACTCGCTGCAGGAGGCGGGGCACCGACGCAGAGAAAGAAGCGGCCGCCGGAGCGCTCCGAGACGCAAGGAGTGCCCTTAGGTGGCCATTAGGAAGGCGAAGGCTGACGCCTGGCGGGAGCTCATCTCCTCCCTGGACAGGGATCCGTGGGGGAGGCCCTACAAGATAGTGATGAAAAAACTTCGTCCGTGGGCCCCCCCCCCGATAACGGAAACCCTGGGCGCTCGGTTCCTAGAGGACGTGGTGGCCGCCCTCTTTCCCACGAGAGAAAGAGATATCCCTGAGAGGACCGGCCCCCCGTCCGGATGGACGGAGGAACTGAGCGTCACCGGGATGGAGATGAAGGAGGCCTTCGTCCGTTTGAGAGGGAGACCGCGGGCGCCAGGACCTACCGGCATACACGGCAGGGTCTGGCTCGCCGCGGCCCCCATCGTGGGGGATCGCCTGAGGCAGCTATACACGAGCTGCCTCAGAGAAGGTATCTTTCCCGAGTCATGGAAGAGGGCCAGGCTTGTCCTCCTACGCAAAGAGGGCAAGCCGGCGGAGAGTCCCTCCGCTTATAGGCCGATTTGCCTGCTGGACGATGCGGGAAAACTGCTGGAGTGCACCCGCATCGTCCGGCACCTGTCCCGGGATGGTCCTAACCTATCCCGTTGTCAGTACGGCTTTCGAGAGGGATTGTCGACGGGCGCCCGGGCCGGTAGCCCTGCATCACCGCGCGCGTGGGGTGCGCCGCGAGGGCCTCTCGCGGCGCCAAGGCACGAGGGGCTCCAAACTCTAGAGATTGGAGCCCCTTGGGGGGCTGGGGATCCCGGCGGGGGCCGGGGTCTCCAACTCCCGCCCCCCAACAACAACCGAGGGGGCAGGCGCAGGGGGTGGTGTCCCTCCTGCGACCGAAAATGGGCAGTCAGTGCCTTTGCACCGTCCGGGGTCGTCGTCTTCTGACGTTCCAAAACCCCCGGGCGGGAATAAGATATCGGCACAAGCCGATTGGCCAGAGGGGTTCCCAGAAGTATGCTGCACGCGTTCCTGGGAGCTCCCCTCAACTATGGCATGGTAAGGACACCCGGAGGGGTTTTAGTGGGTGCAAGCCCCACATAACCCCGGGCTCTCCCCCGGGGTATGCGTCAGGCATTTCCCCTCCGATATCAAAAAAAAAAGGGGGTTGTCGACGATCGATGCCATCAGGCAGGTCAGAGCCCTCTCGGAGCAGATGACCGCGAGTGGGGGGGTGGCGTTGGCGGTGTCCCTCGACATCGCCAACGCCTTCAACAGCGTCCCGTGGGGCCGGGTAGTGGGGGCAATGAAAGAACACCACCTCTTGCCCCCCTACCTGGTCGCCATTGTAGAGGACTACTTCCGGGACAGGCAGCTGGAGTTCCACGATAAACTCGAACACCAACAGTGGAGGGACGTGTCGTGCGGCGTTCCACAGGGGTCCGTGTTGGGCCCCCTACTCTGGAACGTTGCATACGACTGCGTTCTCCGCGCGGCTCTACCCGGCTGCCACGTCGTTTGCTACGCGGACGACACGTTGGTGGTGGCCAGGGGCACGACCTGGGAAAGAGCCGTGGGTACGGCAAACGTCGCAGTGGCGTGCGTAGTCGGCTCCATTAGGGAGTTGGGCCTGAGGGTGGCCCTCGCAAAAACGGAGGCGTTGTTCTTCCACGACAGGAAGAGTGGGGTGCCCCCTTGGGCACATATCGTGGTGGACGATGTCCGCGTCCCGGTGGGACCCACTATCAAGTATCTGGGTCTCACCGTGGATGGTCGCTGGGGCTTCGTCGAACACTTCGATGAGCTAGCCCCGCGATTGGGCCGCCGGGCAGACGCTCTGCTCGGCCTCATGCCCAACCTTCGCGGTCCGAATGAGTCGGTCAGGCGGGCGTATATGTACGCCGTCCTATCCGGGGTCTTTTACGGGGCCCCGGTATGGTGTGGGAAGGCCCTAGTCAGCCGCTGTATATAAGAACGGTTCCACAGCGTGCAACGGCGACTGGCCCTTCGTATCTGTAGGGACTACAGGACGGTGTTGTACGCGGCCGCCATGGAACTCGCGGGGATCCCCCCTGCCGAGTACGTGGCCGACGCCCTGGCGGAGACCTACGCCAGGGTGAAGGCCATTCGGGGGTACTGTATCGTAACCCCTGGGACCGTTGACCGACTGAGAGGGAACGCCTGTCGGCGGGTCTTTGGAGAGTGGCGCGCCACTCTCGAGAATAGCCCGCCGACAACGGATGTCCGGACTATGGAGGCCATCCTCCCCTGTCTCGAGGAATGGGTAGGCAGGGGATGGGGCGAACTATCATTCCACGCGACGCAGGTGCTCACCGGACACGGATGTTTCGGGGAGTACCTGTGTCGCATAGGTAAGGAGCCGAACGCGCGCTGTCATCACTGACGGGGACCGGGACACTGCGCAGCATACGCTCGAGGCCTGCCCGGCCTGGACGGGCGAGTGCGGTGTCCTGGTCCAGGAGATAGGGGGTGATCTCTCCCTGCCAGCTGTCGTTAGGGCGATGGTCGGCAGGGAGAGGGCTTGGAAGGCATTCTCCTCCTTCTGCGGGTGATGTCGCAGAAAGAGGAGGCAGAACGACAGAGAGAGCGGACCCCGGGTGGCCGTGGCCCTCCTCCGCCGCCACCGGGCGGTGGAGGCGATGAAGGGGGAGGAGTTGCGCGGGGCGGTGACGGTGGAGGACAACGAGGGCGCCGGCTACAGCCGGATCGCTCGCGCCCCGGGTCACAGATCGCGCGAACGGGCCGCCGGGAACGCCCCACGGGGCGACCTCTTTCCCATATAGAATAGAGGACGGAAGAGGACGATGAGGGTGTGCGTGGGAGTGGCGGGGTCAGTGAATCCTCCACCCCCACTATCACCGACGGCCCCGCATCTCGGATGCGGGGCGCAGTAAAGCGGCGGCGGATTGCCGACCCTAGGGTCGCACTGCCGCCGGACAAAGGCTGACCCCCCGAGCGCGCATGATGTAGTGGCTCATCACCCCCCGGCCGCGACGAATGCGCGCCCGGGCCGGGGGCCCTGCTCCACCGCGCGCGTGCGGGGGACGACGTTTAAAACACGTCGAAGATGAGGGGCGCCAAACTTTTGATTGGCGCCTCTTGAGGGGCTGGGGATCCCGGCGGGGGTCGGGATCCCCAACTCCCGCCCCCCAACTACAACCGGGGCGGCGGGCGCGGGGGTGGTGTCCCTCCCAGCTCCCGATTCGGGCAATTAGTGCCTTTGCACCGCCCGGGGCCGTCTCTCCGACGACCCCGGGCGGGAAAGACTGTCGGCCACAGCCGACCGGGCAGAGAGTCTCCCAGAAGTATGCTGCACGCGTTCCTGGGAGTCCCTCATCCATGGCCTGTTCAGGACACCCGGAGGGATTTTAATGGGTGCAAGCCCCACATAACCCCGGACTTTCCCCCGAAGCCCGGGGTATGCGTTAGGCATTTCCCCTCCGTTATCAAAAAAAAAAAAAAGACCGCTGAGAGAGCAGACTCGCGAAAATGCATAAAATTACGATTCATCGATTCTTTCAAATTTCTAAACGAAAGCCTCGATAAATTGGCGTCGTTTTTAAGCAGAGACAAATTAAAAATCGTGTTCCAAATTTTTTAACACTATCGGATGAAGAATTTGAATTACTGACTCATAAAGGTGTCTTTCCGTACGAATACGTTGACTGCGTCGAAAAATTGCAGGACACGCGCTTACCACCGCGCAAATCATTTTTCAGTTCGTTAACGGGCGATACAGTATCCGAGAGCGATTACGCTCACGCCGTGAATGTCTGGAAGCGATTCTCCATTTAAACGCTCGGCGAGTACAGTGGTCTGTACTTGAAAACCGATGTCTTGTTATTGGCCGACATTTTTGAAAATTTCCGCGAAAGTTGTGTCGCGAGTTACGGTCTCGATCCCGCGCATTACTATACATTACCTGGTTTCACATGGGACGCGATGCTAAAACATACGCATATAAGTCGTTACTCACCGACATCGATATGATCATGTTCATCGAGCGCGGTATACACGGTGGTCTCAGTCAATATTCCGATAGATACGCACAGGCTAATAACAAGTATATGCGTTCGTACGACTCATCGAAAACGTCGTCGTACTTGATGTACTACGATGTTAACAATTTATACGGATGGACGATGTGTCAACCATTGCCATACGCCGAATTTCGATGGGTCGAAGACGCTGCGAATTTTGACGTGAGCGCGATCGCTCTGGATTCATCCATCGGTTACATTCTCGAAGTCGATCTCGAGTATTCACAACATCTACACGACCTGCACACTGACCTGCCATTCTGTCCGACGCGCGATAAGCCGCCCGGCAAGCGCGAGGCTAAACTTTTAGCGACGCTGTACGATAAAGAGCGTTACGTCATCCACTACCTGCAGCAATGTACTCACGGTCTTCGCGTAACAAAGATTCATCGAGTATAATTCGCGCATTCTTCATAGCTTCGCGATTATATTGAATTCAATACAAATTTCAGAACTCGCGCTAAAAACGATTTCGAGAAAAATTTATATAAATTAATGAACAACGCGGTATTCGGTAAAACTATGGAGAATGTGCGCAACGTTGACGTAAAATTATTAACAAAATGGGACTGATGGTACGGCGCGGAAATAATGATCGCGAAACCGAATTTCCACAGCCGTAGCATCTTTGCGGAAA